>JACSZP010030851.1:0-21133 GCA_016161895.1 Pinna nobilis
ATTTCTATGGTTGTATGCAAATTAATTCTTTCACATCGACTCTCGTGATATCCCTTTGAACATTTACCATATACAGAGTTCAGACGCGTATGAATATTGAAAACTTCTGGTCAGAGAATCGGGACTATTTAGTTGTGTATAATTCTCGGAAAACAGCTATGTTTTCTTATCAAAATAAAGTGAAACAAAGATTTGCTTATGTAACCAATGTCTCGGTAACTTTAAAGTCATCAACCCGCTTATAATGTCTCGCTTTAGCTACGTCAGTTTATCTGGGGGCGAATCCATACCAGGGACGTATACAGTATAGCACAATATACACATGTACGTTCCTGTCAATACACACGACAGTCAGAGACTACGGACAGTTTCAAAACAAAAACACGGCGGACGATCAAATGATCTTGAAAATGATTAAAAAAGAACATTGAGAGGGATATGTCAATCGATTAATACATGTATGTTTTTGAAATAGTATCATTGCTTTTAACGCAATGGAGGAAGCACTAAGATTCGCTTAAATTCCTTTGTTAAAGCAGAGACACATAATATTTGTCTCTGGTTAAAGTAATAATTCTCATTCAGTTATTGAAAATCTGGAATTTTCACAACCCCCTTCATCTTGTCATTGTTTATTTAAGCTGTGCTAATTGAATAGGATTTATCTAAGTAAGCGATTATACGATTAACCCACATAAGCAGAAAACTGTTCGATCGCTATTTGCGCATGCGCCGAGTTATCGAAGTTATCGAGCCGAGATATTAATCATGATTAAATAAGGCATATACTTTTGATTTCCCATAATTAGAATACTACATATAGCAGGATATTTTTGTTCATACTGCAGAAAAGTTCAATCTTTTTTTCTTTAAAATGATAATATTTCGATGCAAATCAAAAAAATATCTAGATGGGTTTAGCATTCTTAATTACCCTGTAAATGTTTAATTTACGTATATAAACAAAGAAGGAAACTTCCGATTTTAGCGTTTGTAACCAGTTTTCCATAATTCATTAAAAATACTTCCCAACATACCTCAACATTTTAGTTCATAATACACAAAAGTATATTCAATCAAGTTTCTATCGGGCGTATTATATCAAAAATAAAATATATTTTACATGGGACCTTTAGCAATAGAATTTCAAAAATTAGTCTCTCGTTTCTCTATCAACAGAGAAAATGGCCGACATGTTGTTCGTGACGGGTTCTATTAGAAAATTCATAAAAACTATTTTTCATCATACCTCGACATTTTCTTGTATAATTCGGGAAAGAATATGACATTTGTAATGCGTATATTAAATCAAAAATAAAATGATAATTAGAGAGAAATAAATTAACTTTCATTTCAAAATTTGGTCTCTTGTTTTTCTGACAACGGGAAAAATGGCCGACATTTTGTTCGTGACGCGTTCTCTTAGAAAATTCGTTAAAACTACTTCCCAACAAACCTCAACATTTTTTTTGATAATACGCAAAAATATACAATAAAGTTTCTATCGGTCGTATCATATCAAAAATAAAATTTTATTTAGATGGGGCCTTTCTGTCGATATTTGGACAATGTTTAAACAAGATAACGCGTAGAAACCAGGTAATTAGTAAAATTGATATACGCTCCCCGAAAACAAAAACTTATTCACATAGCATACGTTACCTTCTGCAGTGAGAAATAAATCAATAGAGTTCAGTGTTATGAGCATGCATTCTTGGGCAGCTAAAGCTAAAAGAGTAAGCTTGATTTGATTTTTTTTTCTTTGTAAAGCATACACCATAGCCATAGGAAAGCATAAAAGAAAACCAACTCATCTCTTCATAATTTTGATTTTCCGATGCGGCACAACTAGAGAATATCACAGATGGTGCATACAATACTCCTGGAATTGAAGTGATAAAAACAGTATAAAACACTTATTTTTTTATACTTTATAGGCAGTCGTTGACCTTCATTGAAGAGTACTTGTACGAGACAATCCCGTATATATGAGGGATCAAACAAACCGGTACTTTAGATTTCTATTATTCACATAACGACATACGAGTAAAGCTACTGGAGACGTACGTATACAGTTCTATTTGGATCGAAGTATTCTTGTAACACAAAATCGATAAAAATTGTTGCACATAAATGGTCCATTGATAGTTAGCCTCTCCAGGCCTTTAAATATTTCATCAAACATGCGATTAGGTACGTAAATATTCTAAATCTACATTTACAATTTCTTTTATCCGTATCTCAACATTTTCAAATATCTTTAAAGGCTCATCAATAATGAACAAGGAGGTTTTAGTTTAGTCAATAAAATATCTGTCGACAAAATTAAAATATTTTAGAGTGAATAATGTTTGAATACTACAAAACAATCAAAGTGTATTCCTTTATACTGCTGTGTTATTCTTTTCAATTATCTTTCCATCATTTTTCTAGAAACTACATCATTAAATCATCTCGACTGATTGGAATGCTGGATGTTAATGAACGCGCAAATTGATTTAACGGTATTCTTAACTTCTCAAGCTGAACATATATATCTAGACACGTGACAGAAACTGCATTCTGTTTTTATGCATATAATAATGCACTATATGTACCAATCCATTCATATAGTAAAAGGGGTAACGTAGAAGATATCAAGGGACATTCCAAATTCAAAAAGTCGACGACAGACAAAACCGTGGCCAAAACAAAAGGGAGACAAAACTACACACAGAAATACACTTATAACTAAAAAAAAAAAGAAAAGAGTAACACGAACCCAACTAAAAACCGGGGTGACTTCAGATGCTCAGGAAGGGTAAGCAACTCCTGCTCCACGCGTGGCACCCGTCGTGTTACATATTGTCGAATACACGAATAAGTCAATTAAGAAAAACAAATCTTAACATTAGATCGGTTGTCGAAGATGGGGGTTGCATATGTTCCCCTCACTTTTAGCGGTCAGCTAAAAATATAGACATAGGCTTAGATCACGTCATCCTTGTGACAGCCGTACACCTGTATACGAACATATTTTTTAGGAAAGTAAATGATTCCTTTAGACCTCAGTACGAATTCGCAAAACAGCAGGGCTGATGCAACGTCGCAAACCAAATTTTCGACAAGCACATTTGCTATGCGATTTTCAAACAATTTATGCTGTTTGCAGGGCAGTCGCATTTGAACTAGGCTATAATTATGAAATTAGACAGTTAAGAAAGACTTCCAAACATTGACCCCTTGCACTTTATGTACTGAGTTAATCAAAGTCAACTATATGCTTTGAGAGGAAAATGATTGTTTACGAAAAAAGGACAAGAAGAAGAATAACTGAGCAAAACAAGCATGTCTACAACATTTCTTAATCTCAAATACTTAAATGAAAAGTAAAGGTAACCAACAGTGATCAATTTCATACTTCATATAGGGAATACAGTAAAATTTATGCATGTTTTCACGTATTGGCTGGTTTTAAGAAAACATGTGTTTGCTGTCATGACATTTTCTAATACGAAGATTCAACTAGCCGTTTCACCAAGTACATATCCATATATTTTTCAAATCCTACTGAAACCCAGTTTTCTAAATGTTACCTTCCACGTGGTTCCTTTACATTAATTTTTACCCACTTCGAATACTGCTGAACATATTGCCTCTTTAAAATGTTAGTTTTACTTTCTCTTTTAAATCTGAGACAAGGGTCACTATTTCTTAACAACAAAGCGTGACCTACATTAACTGCAGGGTTTACTACACTAAGCAAATTGAAATTCAAACTTGTCGATGTAAAACTTGTCAATCGATCTACATACACAGAATTTTTCTGCAACTAATACAGAAAATGTCAAGAGCAAACAATTTCTGCTTTTAGCATTTAATTTACTATAAATGCATGTCCTTGGCAGAAATATCATTTGTTGCCATCTAATCTGTCTGATAAAATAATGTTGAAATATGAGGAAGAAATTTCAATTATAAACATGCTCTATATTACTTTATCAAACAATACTAACTACTTAATTAGGAGAGGCTTCACAAGGCCAATGAATCAAATCATTTCTGTACATTCCAATAATAAAGAACATAACTCTACAATGGGGCAAAATCCAATATAAATATACTATTCTGAAAACGAAGAAATTTAGTGTCGGGGTATTATACAATTGATACGCGAGGATGAATGGTTCGGGTAAATTATTCTTCGCCTAATCTTCGATATTTTAATTACATGTGTTTATGCTAATGTGAGATGGATGGACAAAACAATGAAAATCAGACAGAGTCAAAACTAGCGAAACTCTACATAAGAACTACTACAATAGCTCTAAATTTCTAACGCCTGCATCAGCCTTGCTCGACCATCAAGCACTGATGCCGTAAAGCACTAATTCAACAGCTCCTTTGGATATTAACAACAATGTCAACGCCTTTAAACAAAGTAGGAAATATAATCAATACAACTGCATTTTCAGTTTTCACTCCATAAAGCGGATGTGTTTATCCATGTATTAAAAAGCGTCCCTCGTGACAAATATTTATCGAAATCCATAACATAAATACCCAAGAGAAGCTATTGAATACGATAGTACATGTCCTTTTTCTAAACTTACAAGGTTATCATTGTACCTGAATAATACATCTACTAAGCGTTTGACACCTCTTGGGAAGTGTAATGAATGCTGCGTTTAGTGGCACTTGCAATTTTCATCAATATTTTGTAAATCTATAACAAAATATTTGGTTTTTTAATCTGTTATTTCCATAATACGGGGTTTCACGTTCATAAACTTGTAATATCGTAATATCGGGTTCTTTTTCACTAGGCAGACAAGGGGAGTGGGGCATCCCTTGTATATGGTTTTCATCATACGTGGACCCGGAGGATTTAGATAACAATAAGTAATTCAGAACTGCATCGATGGGATGACATATGATTGATTAAGCGGTGGGTAGAGTAGACAAGCGTTTCATTGACATTGATTGTTTGACATGTGATAATTCTCAAATCTGAATTTTTTTATCTTAACTTTTCGCTTATACATTTCATTTTTATGTGTTCTGAACAGCGGTAAATAACTGGTAGTTTGCAGCCGATGCACTGACGTGATATGTCCATGGAATAAAATATGTCATCATACATGTAATTTCGGCTCATTTCATTTCGGCTGAAATAGTTTTATTCCGTCAATTATCAGTGTGTTCTTATTTGTGTCTTTTCAAGATATAATACATTAAACCTACTTTTCATACCCGACCAAATAGCGAGATCACGATCAGGTTTGTTGTACTGTTGTTTAATGTCTAACTCAAGAATCTTTCACACTATATCGAGACGCAAAAACGGTGCCTCGAGTTTTACTATCTCATCCAAAGGACTGGGTCAGCCAACCGCCGTGCAGAGCGGATTCGAACCCATTACCTCACGATCAGAGAGCGAACACGCTAACCATTGAGACATGTCGATCTCAGGTCACAAACAGTGATCATACTTTACTTAAAGCAAAAAAGGGGTGTACATAAAATCAAACATTCCCATGGATTGTTGAATTTGCAAAAATAGACATGCTTATCAAATTGGCGTTGGTTTCAAAGGCCACGTTCCGATGCACAATTTCTTTAACCTTAATCTAGTGTCTGACCTAGAAATGGAATTGCACAACAAGCTTCTTCTCCATTTTAAATTAAACATTTGAATGTGTAAACATCCAACCCCGGGCCTTAATTCCCATATTTCATGTCCAAATGGTCATGGTTTGCCGTTATTACTGGATTAGAAATGACGTTCGTTTCTTATAGAATACATTGTACTTTGATTGCCGATTTCCATTCAATTCTTGATCTGTGATTTACTTTATGTAGTATTCGACAATGTGTGACACGACGGGTGCCGCGAGCGGAGTATGAGTCACTTACTCTTCCGGAGCACTCGAACTCACCCCCGGCTTTTGGTGGGGTTCGTGCTACTCTAGATCTAGTTTTGATTTTACATGTCTTATTGTATCGATTGCTGTTTGTGTTATTGTCTCTTCTTGTTTTTGTCTTTTTTTCTGCTTTTGGATTTTTGCATTTAAATTGTCCCCTTGGTATCATCAACTACTAGTATCATCTTTTTTAGTATAAATTTTAAGTATTGATCCCCATTTTAGTCATTTTGAAATGTGACTCAGAAAATCTCAATTATCCAAATTCTGTTTTAAAGCGTTACTCTAGATATTCTATAATTCCTTACTGTTCTATAGATTACATTGAGAAGCCTGAACATGAAGAGACTTTACAACCAATGAGACGGAACACATCCCTAGTCTTGCGAACAATTTCGTAATCAAATAATTAAAAAACGGCAAATCTATATACAAAATTGATTCGTAAAATATCGGCTTAGATCCAAACATTATCATTAATCGATCTCATAGATGTCTTAAATAATATTCCATGGAAACCTGATTTTGTCTACTTTGATGAACAACTTATTACGCAGACGTGGTAAAGACTTATATGACTTACGTTCTTCGATGTAAAGAATCGTTGTTGCTATTCCCATGGTAACACCACAGACGTCGGTGATTAATGTGACCTGCACTGTCTACATGTCAATTGAATAGAAATAATTACTCCCAGTTTTTCCTAATAGCTGATGGCGGTTCCGACTTTGGCTTCCCATCTTTCATTTAAGTATTTCTTAGCTAGTAAGCATAAACGGCAGAAAGTTATCTGCTTTCTCTAAGTCTGGACGACAATTTTGATACAGCTGAATATCAAAGAGCTTATTACTTAATTAGTGACGATTCACGTGAAAGAGATCCATATCTGTCCAATGGAAAACTGCCATGTACCACGTGATATTTTAAACATTTGTGTGTGACTAGTATCTCCAAAGGTAATGGATTGTAACTCTACGTAACCTTCCCGCTGAAATGACGTAAGCGCGGTATAGCGTATTCTAGCATCATTCTATCACTAAAAGAAACAATTGTCCCGCACAAACATATTCGGATACCATTTTGTATCATTTGAATGTTTTACATTGTCCTAAGTGTCACACGGACCAAACAGACATCTGATGACACTTCCATAAGAGTAAACAACTATAGAGAGGGATATTAAATGACCACACAAGAACAAAAAACACTTCCAAAAGCCAGGATTGTATTCATTGAGACAAATTGATGAATTTGTAAAGATATGGTTTGATGCCAGTATATGTATTCTTTACCAGAAAAAACATTAAACTATATCATCTGTTTAACCGTTAGAATTGCATATCTGCCGAAATTTTCAAAATTCGTAGGGTCCTATAATTGTTTTTGAAATCTTTCAGCCGAGTCACATATTTTCATAAAATTGAGAAAATTGGGAGGCAGATTAGAAAAAATATGAAACTAAAAAAATAAGTAAACGATTTCAATTAAAACATGCTTTCAAAGGCTTCAAAAGGCTGATAAATATAAATGTTGACGCAATATAATTCATATACCGGGACTCCATATGTGATTCAAAATACTCGTGGCATGATTTATTAAGGAAAGTATGCAGTAATCGAGATTGATTAGAATTTCGACTTTTGTGTAAGTGCAAGTCAAACTGATTTTTACTATGTACATGTATATCAAACAAAAGAAAAGTGCTCTTCTGTTTTGTTTCCCTTCCTTAAGTTTAGTGAGATACCAATCATATATCCCCTTGGAAAAGCGCGTACACTTATTTATCTTAAATGTGACATATTTCCTGTAATAGACAAGAAACGTAAACACCTGATCACATAGCTTGTCTCTTCGGGAACACTTCCCGATATTTCTCCGACACCTTGTCGTGTGAACTACAGGTGTAGTGTGATAGCTTTGTCTTTTACTAAATCAAATGAATGTCAATTAACTATCAATATGTCATTACATTATCCGATAGTTGCCATGCAACAATAAAGGAAGTGCTTTTGTACATCTAAGATGCCACTGCGATATCTAATTTTTTGTACGAAGAACATTCGATAATCTTTTGCGTCTAAAACAAATATCGATTGGTACTTGAGCGCCAAATGGGAATTCTTATAAACATTTCTATGTACTAAATGTTCGAGACAGATAAAGGTGCCAGGCAACCAGTCATGATGCTACTTAGTTTCGAACCGTCGGTCATCCGAATTTATGCAGCAGGTCGAAATTTTGTGCCAATAAAGTTTTGTCTTCAAATTTATAGAACTCACCTCATATGTAGAGAGAATGAACGTGGAATTAACTTGTGGTTAGATATAGTTAAACTTCAATAGATTTCTCATTTAAGAGGTCTTGCCACATTTTAGACGTATACAACTATTCTCCACGCTAGTGTAGGCTAGATGGATGTCACTAACGTTACCAACTTACTAACCATGTAGCAAGTCTAAATAACGAAGAAGGTTGAACTGTATATGGAATACGTGTACATTAAATCAAAGGTTATTACAACTTAAGCCCAAGGAATCAAGCATTTCAAACTTCAATTATTTTATCATTTGACGATGATCGTGCAAACAGATGAACAATTTACGACCAAGTCAACGACTTTTGAATCGATTCATTCCTAGATTAATGTTTAAATATTTTATAACGTGCTGTAGCTAAAGCACTGAACACATTTGTTTACTTAAAAGTTGGTATTTAAAGTCATAATGTTAGACCAATAATAACCATAAGCAAGCTTTACCGCAAAACAAAATGAAAGAGTAGCTTAAGTTTACCTATTATGAAAAAAGGTCGATGCAACCTGAAAAGTCAATAATCATTAGAACAAATTATCATCCATTTCTATTTGTTTTGTATCCGCTGACAGGGTTTAACACATACACAAAATAAAATGCCGGAAAACAGAGTTGATATGTGACGTTAGCTGTTATCATTCGCCTAATTGTCTTAGTATTATTAGCTTTTATCCACGAAACAAGAATATTCAGGTATCCTGAATCCTCAACTTAAAATTAATTAAAATGAGGATATAGATTTATATAAGTATTTGATACATGTACATTATGTACTACCTTCAAGTTTATTTAAGTCTTATTACGGCAGGTAATTAGCTGACGCAGATTTTAGAAATGTTACCCATGCTAAGGACTTTGCCCTGAGGAGTAAGAGATCGTTGACTTTGCAATTCTGTCCTTGAAATTAGATCTCATCTCGACTTCTCGACTTACTCTCCCTCCTCCGATGAACTTTAAGAATCCATCAAGGCTATCCATATGGGATATTGAAACCTCTCCAAATAATTGACAATTTCAGTCAAAGCTTTCCTAACCTCGACTTTAAATATGTAATTCATGGTACACAGCAGAATTCAATATTCAACGTGGGGATACGGTTTCCCGTTCTCCTTTGATTAACTCGATTGTTTTGGGTTGTTTTCCCCATTAAAAGTTTTCTCTAAAAGGACCGTCACACCAGTTTACATTTACACAGAAATAATTGCGTTGCTGGGTTTCTGAAGTCGACGTTAGATTAATAAAAAATCTCGGAAAATTGTGCTATTTTATTTGAAACCTTTGCCAATATGAAAATATCACGGCGTCCCGATAGTGACCGAGGTGTTTTTACGGATATTCCGCAAAATACTAATGCGTTTCCTTAAAGTTCGAATTGGACTGCGCTCCTGCTGATCATGGACACTTGCCGCTTTGTGTTCACGGCGTGCACAACGAACTGCCAGCTTGCACAAAGCGTGGTAGAGACGCAGTACGGTGGGCCTACTTCATTTCCACTGCATGTCTATCAGAGCTCAGAGCTTTTGCGCTATTATAATTTTGCTGATGACTCACGTCTAGTATTCAACTAGTGACATCTCCGAATGAATGAAAGTTCACCGTGGTTTTNNTGTATTATCCTATTGACCGATGAGCGTTTTATTTTATTTTTTAATTCACAATAATTGCTACTTTTATCAGCGCCAATGACTCGTGTGACGCTAAAAATTATACATATCCGGAGGTGCTTATATGTACTCTTCCCGGGCACCTGATTTCCCTCTTGTTTATTCCATGTATAAAAGACATTTTTTCTATTAGCATATTTCATTCCGTTTACTATGGGACACTGGTTGATTATTATTAAAGGAGAGATGCGATTGATATTAACTTTATTCACGTGCACACTTAGGAAAAGCCATACCTTTGATTTTTCTTATATTTTTTTCTTTGTCAAACTCATCTATTCGGTTGAAACTGGTGGAGGTTTATAATCAACAAATCAAATCTTCCATCATTTAAATGATAATTACCTCTCTTCTGTGGTGGAAAATTTATATTTGCTAGCAGCTATTGTTGCAACACGAATACCGCAACAGCACTATATAAGAAACGTAATTAAATTGTCGGTAAACTTTGATTATTCCATTTTACCAAATTACAGTTTTAATTGTTTAATTTGAAGAAAATTGCAGCTATATCCAGGATCAATACCTTATCTAGAGCTTCAAATGAAACGAAGGAGCGAAAGTGTAAAATTATTTGACACGTGTCAAAGTCATGCAAATTTGGATTATTAAGATGACATTTTTGCCTACCCTGTAGTGCAATCAGTCATGGAAAAAACATGTTGACTTTCATCTTATTGTCGCATCTGTTTTTATTGCTATCGATTTACTCGTAGCTGGTGTGTCGTTTATAACATTATGAAGCCTTTTTGCACTCAAGGAATTCTAGTATAATGCCAAATCTGTACTACGTGCGTCCAAAGAAAACTAATGAACCATTGGCCAATATATGCTAATAATAATCTGTCTCAGTTTGATGTCTAATGCCATTTAATCATGTTGCCTATACCAGATGTTCGCTTTTGGACGTAAAATTATACTCGAAAGATTGCACATTTAAGTCAATATGAAAATTTATTGTTTTCTTGAACTATATCGGTTCACATGTCTAATTATTGAAGACTGTTCATTTTCAAGCAAAACCGACTGGTAATCAGCTTCATGTTGACGCTTCTTTCACTCACATGGTAGTATCTCATTTACCCACGTGGTAGTATCTCATTTACCCATGTGGTAGTATCTCATTTACCCACGTGGTAGTATCTATTTTACCCACGTGGTAGTATCTATTCTATCCACTTGGTAGTATCTCATTTACCCACGTGGTAGTATCTCTTTTACTCACGTGGTAATTTTTCTTTTACCAATCTCACATAGTAGTTTCACTTTTACCCATCCCACGTGATAGTATCGCGTCAGAAAGAATCAAATGATCTTTAATTTCAGAATTATTATTTCACAGTCATTTTCTATACGCCAAACGTAGAAAAGGTTACAAGTATACATGTATATCAATTCGAATGCTTATACACTAAAAGTTATTTTGGTTTTCCTTGGTGTGGTACGCCTTAGTAACGCAGATGCTACAAAATCGATGCACTGGACATCAAGTCATGTCGCAAAGAACTTTTATATACCTTAGCCAAAGATCGATTGAAAGGTTGGTTGTTTATAGATTTGCATATACATGTAGTAGAGATTTATATATAGATTGTTTCGATGTTTTAGTTTCGCCGGAACAGCATTGGAATTTCAACGGGGAAGTCCATGGACGATCAGTAATTGATTATGAAGCAGAGACTAATTGGAGGTTCAAAGCGCCAATTTTGAGCTTAAATGTTTCCGTTTGATCTGTTCATGTCTATTTGCATTTCAACAATAAAAACCAAGTCACTCATGAGATCCACATGCCATCAAACGCAAACATGAATTTCCTTTAACGGGAGGGATGTGGCCTATGGATGTTGAGACGAGAAGCAAGAATTTTTGAAAGTAAAGGGCAGTGCCCTTTTTTAATTGAATGATTCTTTTTAATTTATCTTATCTTCCACTTCAGTCTACAATTGAAACCCTTTCTCTGAACTTGAAATTTTCCCAAATTTTCAAATAGTCTATATTGAATCAGGGATGATGCAAGTCATGTACAAGACAAAATACAGATACTTACCAATGGGACAACCAAGTCTTCGTACCATCCTATTCTTTATCAATTTTCAGATCCTTCTACTTCCGGCTTGATTTCCAGACTGTGAATTAAGAAGCAAGCAATGTGCATATAGATTCAAAATATTTACTTATGTTCATGTAAATTATAAAACAACAATAGAGAATTTGAAATGGGCGGTATTCTTGAACAAAAACCAAGCTGTTGCAGGGCGATTGGGTTAATACAAACATGCACCTGTTAAGCGTTCCGTGAAAATTATTAAATTAATGCATACAGAAAATTCAAATTCACTGATAAAGGCGGAAGTGATCGTTTCATGTTTAAAATATGAAGGATAAAGCTAATGATTGTTAATTTAGTACCATATTGCACGGCACTTAAACTAGCTTTTCTAAAGATACACCTGAGCTCATTTAGCATTATTTGGTCGAATACGTGATAATGGTGGAAACATGCACTTATGTACAATGTATATTAGTAAGCAATTTACAAATTTAGGAAAGTCAAACTGATTCTAAAATGTCAGTTCTTATCATGTTTTGTCCGTGTATTTCGTCCTACATTGAAGGCATCGGTCATGTCGGTTAAACTTGTTAATTCCTATTTGCATAATCCATGCTAGCGCACGCATCTCCGACCTGTTGGAAACGAATTCCTTATGTACATTGTATATGCAAAGAAGGTCGGAGATAGATCGGTCACGTGACATTTCGCAAAATCTTCGACTCTGATCGACATGAACATTGCAAAAAGAAGTTGAAATTATCGGGTCGTATTGTTCTTTTTCAAATACGACATCTAGACAATGCATTGGATTTTAGCAGCTTTACATTCTCCTTTTATGATAGCGTTTATATTATTTATTTCTTTATGTTCTTATCTGTGAGGATGAAAAATGAAGCCAAGTGTATCTTTAAATACATGTATACAGAATTAATTTTTCATTCTTACACTGAAGAATTGATATCTTTGTTGTACTATTTTTGTTACGAACAGTGCTACAAAAGTGTAGTCTGAAGCACTAGACCGAAGATAAAAGTTTTCTCCAAGAGTTCAACATAACACATGTCAACAGGAAAAATAATCAATGACAGAAAGAATCTCTGCGAAGCTGCGTAAGAATAGCACTCACAGAATCCGGAGATGTAAAATGTATGAAGAATGTGCAAACAGAAAACGAAGGTCGATGCTACTTTAAACATCCTTGGTGATGGTTTGACTTTAAATAAACTACAATGATGCTGACAGAGAATGCGAGATTCTGTTAATTATTAATGTGGAATAAGGTTCATGGATACTTATTTGGTTAAATGAGAAAAAAGATAGATTAATATGGTAATCTGAATCCAGTTATATACGGAATTCAGAATAACTTGCATTGCAAAAGGTAGTAAGAGTTAACTTAAAAAAGAAATCACTAAAACGGAATATTAGATCTTTGAGATTAGCCGAATAGGTGAACAAGATTAATGTTATTATTAAGTCCAAGTTTAATATAAAAGAAGGTCGTTCTTGTTCACTGCAGAACAGAGTTCTGTCTGCAAAATTAGCAACCTACAAGCTACCAATGAGAATCACAAAAGGTCTCAACATTGAAAAATCAATTTTGGAAACCAATCGGGTGGGAACGGGTGCCCAAGTCAGTATCCACTACCAGCAGTGTGTCGTCTGCAATGTATAGTCCAATCAAAATCGTCTCATTTCTTTTCTTTTCGTTTTCGTGTTTTGTTTACTTGTTACTGTAAATCCAGAAATTTTTGCGGAACTTTAGTTTGGCTAATCAGTAGTTACATAATTGTTCACGATACTATATTTTCGCGTATGTGAATATTTACTTAATAGTTAATGCAAAATGGCCTTTGCTAATGTTAAGTTAGAATATTAAGCGAGAACCTTATTTTCGAGATTAAG
This sequence comes from Pinna nobilis, assembly GCA_016161895.1. Taxonomy (NCBI): domain Eukaryota; kingdom Metazoa; phylum Mollusca; class Bivalvia; order Pterioida; family Pinnidae; genus Pinna; species Pinna nobilis. The sequence continues at coordinate 13,838 of JACSZP010030851.1, forward strand.
TGATCTTGCTTAAATACGCAAAAATAAAATCCTCGCGAATAACACCGGATCTTCAGTATCATATGATTTCGATATAAAAGTGTACAGTTGTGGATTGCTTGGGAGAAAAATATGCAACGCACTTTTTTGGGTAGTGCTATAAATAGCCTTTACTTGAAGCCAAATTACATCGCTTGAAAGAAAGAATTCCTTGTTAACAATATTCCTAACATATGCCATTTATCAGAATTTGAAAAAAAAGTACGAGAAACGTGAGCCAAGTGAATAATATTGTTGCCATATTACGAAGAGATCAAATTACCATTCAACTTATGGCCTTTTGTTTATGGTCATCGATCTTCTTTTACTTTCTCCTGAAACGAGGTGAGAAATATCCATTGTCGTTTATTCACAGCGTTCCTATCGATGAACACTGCTGTGATTGGCACACAGTGTAGTTTGCTTTAACAATATATACATACTTACTTCGACGATGCAGTGTTTACAATCAAGAACAATAACAGCGCTGACCAGTATTAGCAGATTTAGTGTAGCAGTGATACATAATTTTCCAGAAAACATGGGAGCAATCGAACAGCACTCTTTACTTTTATCAATAGAGACTTTGTAGGATTATTCACATATTATGGTCAAAATATTGCAATATGTACTTGTAAGGTTTAACTGTCGATAACATTTTTGATTTCTAAAATAGTTACGTCTTTCAATTATTAGGAGAGAGAAATTCCAAAAACTGATAAGAAATGTTTTTAAGAATGTCAGATTTTTTTTCAAATTTGAAGACATTTTTCATCATGGTCATACTCAGAAACACCAACAGGCATTGGTCAAGACTGCATTTGGTCTTTTCTGATATTCTTCATCTTGTTTTGGTATTTTGCTATGATATCGGCGTGTTTTTATCCTTTACGTCATTGCTGTGCACTGTTCTTTCGGCTCGCCATCGTCTTGTTACGCTCCTTTGGTATGCCATCTTGGTATCTTCGTTGCTTATCATCCTTGTTTTCATTTACAGTACGATCACCGCTGTATTTGCGTTTTGTTACGTCACTATCCTGTATTGGTCCTTTTGGTACGACATCATCAGGTATTGGCTTTATTTTTTCCCCCTTTTGGTACGTTATCATCGTGTTTGTTACGTGATGATTTGATCTTCTTGGTAAGTTTATCATAGTGATTTAGTATTTTCGTCATCCCTATATCTTGATGATCCAGATTTACAATAGAATTTACATCAAATTATATGTATATATATTATTAGTTAGAAGTTCGAATAATTCTCACTCTTCTCTGCAACCACTGATAGATAACAATTATCACAAACATAGTAAAACACCAATGCCATATCAACTAACATTATTTATGCATCTTACCTGAAAACAACATGCCCTTGGGCAAAAGAAATTAACATTAACATTGATTTTATCCTTACCTAAATTCCGTTTATGTGTGGCCGAGGTACGGGTATGTTTGACATCGCCTCATCGCCTATCATTTAAAGTTAAATAATTCTTGCCAAGTCAGACAGAGGTTCATGACACAGAGTTAAACATGGTCATTTCCACAAAAGGAAAATAATAGTCTGTCTCAATCATGATAAATCTGCCATTCCTCTGCGGGTGATGATAAACATATTCTGTGTTGATGTAGCGGCTTACACAATGATTCCGATCCGACGTATAAGTTTACGGAGAAATCCGATTCCATTTCATATTCCTATTTCCCAGAACAGATGCTTTTTCATTCATTAACGTGACCTGTAATCCAATCATGGACGGAACCGTTGTCAACGCACGCAAATGAACGAAGTCAAATACCGGTACTGATATACCAATACAGAAATGTACATGCGCAGCAACCAATTCCAGGTCTTGGAGTAATTGTGATATTGATTTCTTCACCACCACGTGTATTTGACGCAATCGATAAACAATATAGAGGCCAGTCAAGTGTCTTTATGATACTTCTATGCCAGCCACATCGTTTCCTTTATAGTCATTCCAAGTGAAAGGAACAAGATCATGGTTCGATTTTATTATTTTATTATGGATAAATGGAGGTTAAATATTGTCCGAAAGGTTTGATTGATTTCATTTGCTTTCCCATGGATATAACTGGCTAGAAAGTAATTAAATGAAAAAGTAAAGGTAGCAAACATTGATCGATCTCATAACTTCTATAAGAAATACAAAATAAAGAGTTGGTCAAATACGGACACCTGGACACTCCAGTGGTGGGACTAGGTGCCAAGGAGGAATAAGCATCCTCTGTTGACCGGTCACACCCATCGTGAGCCCTATATCATGATCAGGTAAACAGAGTAGTCAGTAGACAAAATCAGGGTGTAAATAACAGTCTAAAGGATTAAAAAAACAGGAGGTGTATCGAGATGTTCGAAACTCCGATTCCTGTATGATACAATTATGGAAATAAAAATACCTCAACATGATAAAAAAACGATTGCGAATCAATCAATAATAGGGTGGAACCAGGAATATTTTATAACCAAGTGTCAGTGCAAGTCTTGTATATCAAACCTCAACCAGGAAGTCAATATAAGGAACAATGAAATAAAACATTTGACTCCACTTACGCATCTAAACATCAGATTTTTGGCATATAAAATTTATTTTCATACATCAAAATAATGACAATATTCATTCTCGTTGCGATTTCATTATTTTCATACATATATTGGAACTGCATATTCAGAAACAATTTGCTCGAGGTGAATCTAGTTACGGACTGTAAACGGTTACACGGGTGAACTCGAAACTCGGTTACTACTCTAGAACTAGAAGATTATGAATAGGAATGCACCGAACATCATTATCCTTCTTTCAACCTGGAAATGGTTTCAAAAGCAACGACTCATGGCACAAATCGCTTCAGTGATGCCGATATCGACGTAACAAGTCGTTACAAAGACGTTTCTTGCATTTTTTGAAATTATTTATTAAAAAACTAAGTAAACACTTTATGTTTTTTATCCATTCACCGATTCAGACTTTGTAGCTGAAAGCCTGGCACAATGTCAATGAATAGGTTGTACTGACCCTATAGAACAATGCATGCGCAGATCCATGTTTTTTCTCTCCAGAGGGCCCAACTTGTAAAAAGGAAAAACCTATCCCTGTTAAAATGAGAATTTACGCAAATTTGGCCAATATTGGTAATATTTTGCAAATTCCAGGGGTCCGGACCCCCTCGACACCCCCTTCCTCTAGATCCGCGCATGCAATGCTAGCATTTTGAATGAATGAACCGTTATTTCTAAGACAAATAAAACAACAAACCTTAAAGATGTTATTTATATCGTCAATTCCTGGGCATTTAACGATCCTAGACTAGATATGGAAATTTAAAATGTCTAGTGCGGCAGTAGGCAGCACTGCACTGCAGACGTTCGGTTCAGTGTCAGTAGGTCCAGGCTTAGTCCCTTAGATTAGAATTAGATATTGGTCTTCTACTACGCGGTCATGCTCAAATTAACGCACTATTAAACTCAACGTCCATCACATTAGCCCGTATAAAATCAAGGAGAAAATATGTTGTTCATAGAAACAAAACCATACAAACTATGTCACTATTTGAAAGGTACGATAAAGTTTCCCATAGACCTCCAATACAAAGTTTCTTCCAGATCGGAAATTGTATATACGATATAAAGTTGAGAAGCGGTAGGTCTTACTGCAAAGGTTTCCGGATTAAACAAGCATTGAAATTTTCTTTATTTCGCGTTCAATATGTCCATACTCCTTTTCAAATCCTGATTCTGGCCTAAGTTGATGATATACATGTACATGTATAAGCCTATTCACTGGCGGATACAGCCAGGTGGATCCCCCTTCCCCTTTAGTTAGACCAAAACAAAAACCAAAAAAACAATGAAGAACAGAGAGTGTGCGTGTATCACATATAAAATAGCAAGTTAGGAGTTAAAACTGTCCATAATTTTCCGGCTCGCTTCCCTCGCCGAATTTGTTGATCAGTTTATTTCATATCTCTAAATATATAAATTTGTTTGATATCCCAAAATTTAGTAAAGCTCGCTCTTCCCTCGACAATCTCTATGCCCGTAAATTGTTTGGATCAAATCAGTCTGTACATGTACATGCGTTCATTTCAAGTGTAAGCGTGTATACAGGTATCGGTTTTCAGTCACCCCTTTGGAAAATTCCTAGGCATCGTAGGCCTACAGGTCGTTTTTTCTCTTACAGAAGTTTGTACTTGTTAAGTTGCTGTTGCGTCGCTGTAGAGACATCACGGCCGAATCCTGCAGGTGAGACTTAAATTTTCGGCACTTGTCATTATGCAGCCGGACACCTACAGTGACACGGTATCTCAGTAGTTCAACACGTGTTCCGTGGAATAGAGCTTAGCTGATTGACAGGTTAAACTTCTTTTTTTTTTACCTGTCCTATTCGAATGAAACACTGAAACTTCTACTCTTCAAAATAACTACTTTTAAAGTCGTACATCTATGTATGTCCCTTCAGTGACATTCGTCAGACAATTCGTTCCTTTGGAGAGGCGAAGAGGGATTTGAAAAAAAAAAATCATCATGAATTACCAGACATTCAGTTAAGTATACCTTGAAATTAAAAGCTCTTGGTGCAAAAGAAGTAAAAATATTCTTTTCTCGAGAAACGAAATTATGGAGGATCTCAAAGACCCCCCCCCTCCCCACACACACACCAACGCAGTTCCGACTGACCATTTGTTACTCGCGTGGTATGTATTTTATTATGACAACGACTTATATAACGACTGTCAGTCTCGGCACAATGCTATTTGTATCTCGTTTTACAATTTTAAAGCATTGATTTGTTTAGATTACTTAAAGAGACATCCAAAGTTTTGACATCGTCCCTCGCTAAGAAATCGACCGGAAATGCCAATCGAAACATCTTTGGACTTTTCAGTAGGGACAATGTTTGGAAAATTTACGCCCTCTGTCGTCGATGAGAAGAAAACACAGAAAATGTGAATTTTCTACCAAAATTTGCTGGAAATGGTTGTTACTACTGTAATGATTTGATTGTCTAAGACTGAGGCATGCCAGGCTGGCGACCTGACTGTCTTAGAGGCTCAGTACACGAGCCAGGTAGGGGATGAATTTGATCTTGAAACTCTTTTCTTTTCGTGTTTGGCGGGTGTTGACCACGGGCCCTTGACCACTCATCAGGTATCCCATTCATAAGCCCGGTGTACTGAACTTTACAAAGTGACCACAGAGTGCATTGTGGAAGATTTGTGAAATTTTTGTTGTAGCTTGGTATGATAATGTTCCAACTCAATCCAAGTAATGTTCAAATACGACGCCCGCGCCCCTCTATTTCCCAATTTCAGTAGACATTTTCCCCTCTCAACTTCCCAAGTCACTGCCAGCAAAATAACGTGTGTATGAAAATTAGAATGAAAATATTCTTAGTCTGGAGTGTTTACTAAAATTAATCACTATATTGATTTTAAGCTTATGTCTTTGTACTCATGGGCCCAGTTGTTCATCTACTGGTTGAATTTTAACACCTGGTTGAATATAACCAAGTGTTGTGGTCCTGACAAGAGATCGAACCTGTGACCGCAAGATTAAGAGGCAAGCTTTTAACCATTGAGCTAATAGTCCAGACTTCAGGCTCAAGGGCCTAACACTGCCTAGGTTTACCACATTCCTCCTCATCTTGATTTATTATAGGTCCTATTTTAATCCTGTTAGTGTTATGACTTACGTCAGTAGCTATCTCCCACATGAGTAATCCATGTTTTTTGGACTTACCATAGCTATCACCCATATATGAGTGATCCATGCATTAAGGAAAGGACAGTCATCATCAGATAGGGCGAAAAACCCATCTACCGTCAACGCCAGTGTTGATGCTTTGACCAGGGATTAAACCTGCCACCCCAAGATTAAGAAACAAGTATTTAACCATTGAGCCAAAAGTCTGGATGTCAGGCTTAAGGGCCTAACACTGCCTAGGTTTACCACACAAGGTTTGAAATAAGGTCCATAGAATCTATTTGAAACTTAACTTTATTGTTGAACAAAAATATTGTGAAAGATAAAATAAACCTTTTGTTAGACAAATTATTAAAGTTGGGAAATTCAAAAATATCTGGGGATTGATTGCTACATTTCTGCAAACCTGGGTTATACTGATATTTAAACCTTGGTTATATTTTTATAAAACCCCCTTTTCCACAACTGGGCCCTAAATGAAAACACTTGAAAAATGTCCTGAATCATCAAGAACCCCAAGTATGAAGGGTATAATTAGAATAAACTTGATCAGATCTTGAAGCTCTTTTCTTGTCTAAGTGAACATAGAGTGTGTTAGGGAAGATTGATGGTATTTTTTAGTATACCCGTATATATATACTTTGTTATGAAAAAGTCCTTGGAAATATTATAGCTATATATTGTAATATAATGTCCAGATTCTTTCTTATTCCATTTCTTAATTTCAGTGGACAATATCCCCACTGCCTGTATAAAATCTTGTACATACTATGATTGGTTGTATTGTTGTTTAACGTCTCACTCAAGAATATTTCACTTATATGAAGACGTTACCATGTACTGGCGAAGGTCAACAAATTTTGCCTATGCACGAAACTTAGGCCGTAGAGCAGGGAGGGTTCTTTAACGTGCCAACACCTACTGTGACACAGGACCTTGGTTTATACTGTCTCATCTGAAAAAGGGGGACGGCCAACCATACCATACTTCAATTTGAAGTTGAACAAACTAACCACTCAGCCATGGCGGCCCTCTTGTGTATGAAAAAACCATACTTTCAGTTCCCTTATTGCCTTAGTCTTACCTGTAAGTCTCAACAAATTACTGAATTGACTGAAAGCCAAAGGGTTTGTTTGAGCTCATAGAAGGCTAGGTAATATTGGGGCATTCAAGCCGGTTTCATTTTACTACATGTTTATGACCTAGTTGAGTCATTTAAAATGCATGCAACCCAAAAGGAGACAGACACATCATTCATACACTTAAAGTAAAACATTATCTCCCCTCAAGTGGGGAAGATATTTTTTTAGAAAGCCAAAGTGTCTTGACATAATTTTATAACTTTACAAATGTTTTTTGTTTTCTTTTTTTCAGTAAGAGCAAAATACAGATCATCTCTGAATGAAGTAGCACTAAATGAGTTTGAAGGTTTGTACAAGTAATACGTACTCTGGAAGTTGTATAAACCGGCCTTTGTTGAATCCGGATTCTTGTCAATACCAGCCATGGTCCCGGCATTATCCTTCTTATTTATTAGTATGTAAACTCTGTAT
>JACSZP010030870.1:0-13247 GCA_016161895.1 Pinna nobilis
CTCCCATTTATATAAAAGGTTAAAGTCCAAACTGTGCTGTGGTTGGTTTCAATCTTTCAGACATGTAGTGGCGGCCAGTTTTATTGGTGGAAGATAGTCTGGTTATAAAAGTACCCAGGAAGAGAACACCAGTCTTCTGCAAGTAAGCTGGCAAAATTTCTTACATAATCAACTCAAGCTCCACCAAGGCTTGAACCTACAATGACCAAAAGTGAGGGACTAAATGGTTTAAAGCAAAGTGTACAAACCATTCAGTCATGGGGGTCCTCAGTCACTGAGGTATGAACAACAAAGTTTTACTGTAGTAAGAATGTAATTGACCAATCACAATGAAAGAAACTTGTCAAATTCTGTGACGTCACGATGCTTTTCATTGTTTGTTGGAGGCATCACATATAGTAACGTCATCATATTTAACAATTTTCTTTAGTATACATGTATATAAAAGGAAAATTTACTGAACTGAAAATAAAACTTGGTTCATGATACATACAATGTTAAACCATGTCCACACAATCAGGTCAGTCTTTCTTCAGTGTTGTTATTTGATTATTTTGAATGTTATGACATTCGGTGTGTGTTATGACATTCGGTGTGTGTTATGACATTCAGAGGGTGTTATGACATTCTGAGGGTGTTATGACATTCTGAGGGTGTTATGACATTTTGAGGGTGTTATGACACTCTGAGGACTTACCCTTATCTGAAGGAGGTCTTAAAGTCGGAGCTGGGGCTAAAGCAAAGAAATAGCAGAAGTGCATTACAATGCATTTTACAAGTTAAGAGTAAGAGGTGATGAATATCAAAAACAAAACTTTTGGTACAGGACCATAAAACTTAAGAATTACTTTGAAGAAATACTGAGTTTGATCTGATAAGCCAATCAGATTTCAGGTTAAAGCAAAGTTAAGTAAAATATTTAAAATGAAGTAGTTCTCAAGTTTTATGACCGTAGGTGCTAAGAAGTGTCTCAACAATTTAAGAAAAAATCTATATTCAACACATCTCTCAATGTGTAGAGCTATTGAAAACAGGGACAGCCTGTAAATTTTATCACTATATGTTAAAAATAGCAAACTCAAATACTGCTTATCCAAATAAAGATCATTCTGTAGACTGTTTAAAAAAAAGACTTTAAAATGTACACATATTCAAACTAAAGGGAAGATAACCATATACAGTCTAACCTTTTTTAAGCCAACACTTTCAAAGAAAACATGCAAAAATTATAATACAGGTACATGACAGGTTTTTTCCTTATTTCAGGTGATTTGTATAAGAAAAAAAACTTTGCATATGTTTGGCTCATATACATGTAGGGTAGATAGTTCTTAAATTCAGTGGGTCGCTTAGGCAGGTTAGACTGTATTAGAAAAAACAAACTCATGACTCAAGATTCAAGTATCTTAACAAAATGCTTACATTACATGTTTTCATTTCCAGTTAAAAGAGAGACTGAGTTGAATCTGATTTTTTGGGGGGACATAAGTTTTCAAAAACTCTAGCAATCAAAATATACAGGTAAGACTGAAAGCTGATATAGATTTAAATTAAAAAAAATAAATAGAAAGAGGTGCAAATTAAGTGCTTCAAGCATTATGGAAGAAAAAATAATTAAATGTCACAAGAAATCTTACATTAAGTAAATACATGTAAACTATTTCTGTAATTCAAACTACCAGAACATCGATTGGGAAAACAATACTCTACATAAAAATACTACAGGTATATAAACAAATTCCGAACTACTGATGTTAATTAAAATGTTTATTCATGAATATGGATGATTATACAGATACATTAACATGTACATGGCTATGAATTTTACAAAAAATGTATATAGATTTTACCAATTTTACCTAAAATAGATAATGTACATGTATAACAAAAATTCATCTTTTTTTTAACAATTTAATAACCATATTTTCTAAATGCAATGGAATGTTTCAGTTTACAGGGCAGAATCATATGTACTGGTATCCATTTGAAAGTTAAGCACATAGAAATATAAGTAGAATGTGCTCAAATAATGGAAGGAACAGGGGAAAAGCAATGAAAACTTCATGAAGTTTATTAAACCTTGACTTGAATCGAATTGACTAAATACACTTCACTGCTAATTTGAATGCACTAAGGATGAGAAATAGTAAAAGTGGCTGCACATTCCATTTGATTTATGATTTAGTTTGTAGAAGCATGTCATTAACTGACTCAAATGTACAGAATATCATTGTATGTCTATGTGACTAAGTCGATTAACTATGACTAAAGGTAAATAGTCATGCACCTCTATAGAGACATGCAAGTCTGTAAGCAACTAAATAACGACTAAACTGAAATATGACTAACCAACGAAAATATAAATTTTACTATGTTTTAAATTAAAAAAAAAAATATTGTCAATATGATAACACAGTTATAAATTCTAAATTTCATTTTTGAAAAAAAATTATACTTTTCAAACTAGTTGAATTATTCTGGGATATATATGCTTTGTCTATGCCACAAGAGACTACAATGCTACACCTTAATATCAATGATAAAGTATAATATATGTATTACATAAACATGATGCTTATCATGCAGTGTTGGCACATTTTATATATTTTGATATGGAATAAGTAAGTAATGCACTTGAATTGTTAGATGTAACATATATGTACATGTATACCAGCAATGAAGTCAACTTTGAATTCATTCATGCAACAGACCTATCTATCTCACAGTTATGTATTCTGGAAGCAACCCCTATGATGAATTTACAATTTCTTGTTTATCATGTAATTCCACAGTTTTAAAAGTATAAAAAGTAACCAGGATAAAAAATGAGATGCCCTAAGAGGAAGTTGGCATCAGCCATTCTTAATGCATCTTTATCAAATGTAAATGATATTTTGACAATGATCCTCTACCAATAGGCTGAGAAAAAGCAATTAAACAATTTACTTCTCAGAACTGAAGCTTCAACCACTATTAGACAGTACTCAGTACTAAAATCCATTATGTGCAACAAATAACAACAATGAACATGCATTCAAAACTTTCAATTTAGAAGTACAATGGAAACTCGCCTAAAGACCACCATACTTTGGAGATCACCTAGCTATCAAGACCATCATAATTCAATCTGTTTATCATTATTTTAGGCCACTTTAGCTTCACTTAGGAGACCACCTCACTAATCAGACCAATTTTACCCAGTGACTTGGTTGGTCTTAATAGTGAGGTTCCACTGTATCTTTTCTGCATATTCTGTGATAAGGGATGACAAAAATATTAAGGGATGAAGGAGGAACGAAAAGCCACATAAGGAGCCTTAAAGTCTACACCAATTTAACAACTAACCATTGCATACATGTTGTATGATGTAACACAAAGCTAAAGGCCTTAAAAATCCTAACCATGGTTCCTTAAAAGATTACTACAGTAGAACCTGTCATGAGAGACCACCTGTCTTGAAAGACTATACATATCCTTAACAGAAGGGATGGTCTCTCAAGACAGGTTCAACTGTGCAGCCAAATGGTTCAAGAGCACTTCATAATAAATCACTCAGCTTTTCACATCTGGTCAAATCAAGCTTTCGTCATCTCTAATTATAGAAGAAAGTTTGGTAATCTACATGTGGTAGGTGACAGGTTCTACTGTGTATACACAAGAATGGGATAGTGCTCAATAACCATGATAAACACTCGCCTCTGTAAAGCATGTGGATCACCAGTGAAGAGAAAAATAAACAATACCATAAACTGTTAGGTTGACACTAAATAAATATCATTTTTTAAAACTACAAATTCATTGAAACTAAATTAATTATTTCTATATGAATAACATTGTTGAAAACAGTAAAATAAATACAGAGATTTCAAAGGTGGCTAAATCAACTTTTCTCTAGTATGATAAAACCAAGTGCTTGTACTTTTTTCAATCTAGAATAATTTGTGTAAATATTTCTAAATTGTCGATTCTAAAATGCAAATAAATTGATTACAGCAAAACTATGTCTTTTAATGCCTTACACTTGGATAATATTATTGATTATGTTACACGTACAAGTGAGTCTTGCAATCAAGACCACCTGGTACAAGTTGTTTAGTTGTATTATTGTTTGACGTCCTACTAAAGAATTTTTCACTTATATGGAGACATCACCATATTCAAGTGAAGGGTGACAAAATTGGCTAAATTATGCTCGGCACTTGTGGCTGTTGAGCAGGGAAGGTTCTTTTACATGCCAACACCAACTGTGACAGGGGATCCAGATGTTCACTGTCTCATCTGAAGCACAGTACAGGTTCAAACCCATGACCACACAATCAGGTGAACAAGCTAATCACTGGGCCATGCATGCAGGCCCCATCTGATACAAGTAAATGAATGACTAAAATTGGCCCAAAAAGGGTGATGATATGCTAAATAAAGTTGAAAGAGTCTAGGTCAATATTAAAGAGATCTGAACTTTTATGGTCTTTTATGCAAGGTGGTTGTCTAAGTGAGAGGATCTGCTGAGTAGACATAGCCTGGATTAGTTACAGACATACTTAATTTTCATGGCCTTTAAAGCAAGAATAGGAATGTCCCAGGAGAAGATAAAACTTTCTAGATCAGTGAAAATAGACTGGACTTTGATTGCCTAGCTAAAATGTGGCCTCTGCAGTGAGATGCTGTGCTAGGAGAGGCTAAAATAAACTTGATCAGTGATAAAAAGACCTAATTTTAATGGACTTTAATGCTAGGTCGTCTTGTCAGGGAATGGTCTTTTAAATGAGGTTGACTAGGCTTGATCAGTGATAAACATTCTTAAACTTGTATTCTTTATTACTTTAATGTGAGATGGTCTTGTAAGTGAGAATGGTCTGTTTAACACTCACCCCTACAACAACATTTAGATTTACCTAAATCATTGATTTATTGAAGCATCTATTATTTTACAGGGGATAATGTGAAAATGCATTTTAATCTCAAGGTCAGCATGCTCTTTAGTGAGTTATGCCTACACAAAAAATCTACAGTCATGTAAATTATTTCAAGAAAAAGGACCGAAAATTTTTCATGTAACAGTTTGCCATCACATTGACGCATTTCAATCCTGAAGTCAGCTCAACCATTCATCGGGAAATCTACATGTACATGTACCTATGTCTATATTTTGTTTATGTCAATTAAATATGTTCGATGTTTATGGGTATTTCCTCTTAGTTATTTACATAATTATTTTCCAAATGACAATGACTCAATCCCACAACAGTTGTTGTCAAGTACTATTTCGTTGAAGTTACAAGTTCTACCATAGCAACATGCTCATAACAAATATCATTATCCAGCTTTGGCCTTGGGTGATGTAAGTTTTATGACCCAAAAAACTATAACATAAAATTTGTCTTTCTGCAAAAAAACCCTATTGTTTGATCAAGGTTCTAAATAATTGATTACTTGTTGCAATCTCTATATAAAACACCCCAAAATATATAATTAGACTATAATTACTATTCAAGCATTATAACGATTATAAATATTCATTTTCAGAAAGGTGTGTTGTCTCTGTTTTAGTGTTGCTTTGATATTTCAATGAAACAAACTATCCTTCATACTTGTCTCTGAAAATATTCTTAATGACACATAGGGACATAATTTCTTAAATTTGTACAGTCTAATCTGCCTGAGCAACTTATTGACTAAAAAGACTATCTGCCGTATGTGATCAAAATGTATGCTTCTCGATAGACCTTATTACCATTATCACCGAGTTACCACTCTTCAGAACTCTTGTACGCATAATGTTAGAAAAGAACAAATCTTGCAAGACAACGCAATACTTTCAGAATATTCAGTGTGACGTGTCAATAAAACCATGATGTTAACAAGGCTTTGCACGTATAATTCAACATTTAATGAGACTAAACATGCTAGGTAGACGATGCTGCAATTAGACATAGTAGTTATAGTAGAAAGGACAATTTTATCAAATTTTCTAATTACCCGCAAAATACATGCAAAAATTGGCTAAATTCAGCTAGGCATGTGGGACTTATTATTCTGCAGCAGATATTCGAAGTGACTTCAATCATTTGTCAAGTTGAAAATTTAGGCCCTCACTCACTCTAATGAATTCTTTTCATTACCACTGTAATAAATAAACCCTTTTTACTTCAAATATGTGGTTTAAACAATTGAATTTAAGTTATTGTAATAGTCGTCTACTCTGTGTGTTTGTAAACATGTTGTCCTGATACTTAGGCTAAACGCGCCTTTAACCTGGAGAGTTCCGCTGATGGTAATAAGCCCTTATTTTTGGTTCTCATACAAATCATCTAACTGTCATATAGGACCATTTTTGCATCTTCTGCTTGGACAGTTGCTTAAACTAGGTTATATAACATGGATTAATCATTAAATTTTACAACATTTTAAAAAAAGCACCAACATTTATATATAATTCCAAACATACACATGTAGCTGCAATCTGAATCTCAAAATAGCTTAAAAATCTCAAAATTGGACGATTGTTTCCTAAATCAAGTTCTGAGTATCAAGACATAAAAGACGAGCAATATTGTTTCTAGAACAAAAAAATTATTTCTTGAAGGGATGAATATACCCTACCCCAATATAATTAGACAGTAAGTTGAGCAGGAACAGGTGGTTAAATTATTCATGTACTTAGGATTTCACTTTGTCAAAGTATCATAAATTTGAATATTTTGTAAAGATTATAAACTAATATTCAAGACATCACATTTACCTAGAGATAGAATAACTTGTTTCCATTACCAGAGCATATCTTTTTTACAATTCCTATGTAACCCCATAATACCTCGGACAAAGGATCAAAACAAAAATCCATAAAAAATGGAAATAATGATATCATTTGTAAAATATATGTACAGAAAAACAGAGCTAATTAAAGATGAGGTAGTATCGACTCAGACTACAAAATTTCTGAAAACATCTAAAAACTCATTTTCTTTCTGGATATTTACACTGGAGGTACATATCTATTTTTGTGTATGAGATTCAAATTGCATATCACAGATCTGCCATCTTCATAAAAAAGCAACAATCAGCAGTTATTGATTACTCATTAACTCAATGTCCCCCAAAATTTCAAAATGAACTCTTCCAATCAATGAAAAGGACCTACTTAAATATGGCATCAGGGAGCAATGAGTTAATCATCACATAATTGAAATTGATTAGGTTACATAACAAAACCATTAACAGTAATATAATAACAACATTAGCAGTATACTCACTGGTAGAAGTAACATATTCATTGACAAAAATGACTTGTTGTTTAAAAATATAGGTATCAATATCAAACAAGTAAATATATGAACACTGACTGTTAGCACAATATGATCTGACATAAATTATGTCTCTGACTACCGGTATATCATTAGATGTAACTGTTGTATTTTGTTTCATATGAAAAAAAAGTCAGAAAAATCTGTCCCATCTCTTTAAAACTGAACCTACACTTGACAGGCTGAAGTTTGCTGTTTGGAGCAATCTTCAATTCTCTCAACTCATTGTTCCTACTTCATTTGTTTATTTTCCTTTTTCCATGTATTATCTTTCCTTTTTATTAGAGTTATTCTTTTTCTGTCCCAAACATATCCATTAGTAATGAAACAATTTTTGACATGGTAAAACAGGAGCACCCATGCATACAATGAACCAAAATGCTTTTTCTAGGACAATTTTGAATTCAGATTGTCTATTAAATTGCTCATGATCAACAAAAGATCAACTGTTCAAACCAAAATGAAATTACATGTCACTATTCCAGATTTAAGTATTTCTGCAAAAGAGATTTCAGTCAGCTCAAAACACAACTTAGCCAGAGACATAAATCATGTGACAGCACAACTGTATCCTTCCACAAAAAAAGTAGTACTTTTTAGTCTTTTGAGGTAAGTCCAAAATATTATAGCACAACAGTCTCCAAAAAGCAGCACATCATTTGCTTCAATGGCACAAGGAATCAAATGATGACCTCTTCCTAAAACTCAAACAGCTCTGTCAAGTTTCTAACCACCGAGCAAAAGCTTGAGCACCTTCTTTATTCCACGACCTCGAACAGACAACAATATGGCGTGTACCTTCTGAGGACAAAACATTAAATAATGGCTCATTTCAGTTATGACTGAATAATAACTCCATCACCTACCCTTAACTAGCAGCACTCTCTCGATTTTCCTGTCTTCTTGGTCAACATCAAGCCATCTGTAAGACAAATTAAAAAACATTTAAAATCTGTTCAAAATTTACAACAATTTGACACAAATTTTAGACAATTTTATTGTTACAATTAGGCTCTTGACCATTAATATAACAAGACAATTTTTGACAAAAAAAGAATTTGGAATATTTCTGCAGCAGAGATACAAACCAGATTGCAAATCCCTCATGCATATATACTTAAACCATTATCATTTCCAAATATCATTTTTATCAAGTGTAATTATATGCTGAAGCACAAGAATACCATTTCTAGTTTAAAACAAACAAAGATTTACCATTACTTGACTAGCAACATTAATTTTAAATCCACTGCAAAATTACAGGTCTGAAATCTTGTCCTTGCCCATTCATCTATACTAGCTTACAAAGTTTCATTATCTCTCTTTATCCTTTTTTATGTTTACCTTTATTCTATATTCCTCTCGGTTATTCAAAAATCACACTTCAAACTTTTCAATGTCTACTTGTTCTCTGTGATAGAATACTCATCCATACATAAGGGCTACTTGTTAAAGATTTTTTTTCAATGAAGCTGGCCACTTCTAGCCAATCAGAATTCAGGATGTAATAAACTTCCTAGCCAATATGAATTCAGAATGATATATACTTCCTAGCCAATCAGAATACAGGATAATATAATTCCTTACCAATCAGAATCCAGGATTAGAAATACTTACTTGTCACAAGGGAAGATGTACTCCTCTTTGGCATCTTCACTCTCCCTGATGACGATCTGCTGCAGCAGCCATCCTTGTCCACTGGCAGTACCATCATGTCCCACAATGCAACTCTCAAGCTTTCCAACTGATACAGCTTCCACTTCAAATATGTCAACCTAGGGACAACACAAAAACACAATATTCATAAAATACAAGACATTAACAGACTGTTTCTCAATCAGTAGTATTTCAATTTAGCTGGTCCCCAAAGGGGGTTTTACATTAAGGATTGCTCAGTAATCTGTTTCTCTATAAGTGATATTTCTAGATAAGTTAGGTTTCCAAATGCATTTTTTCTAATTGATAAACAATTTGTCCACAAATGTTATCTAAGCACAGGTTTTCTCTCACAAAAGGTGGTACAATAGAAATGTTCTATAACAAATTGGCTTAAAATGAATTCAGTGCTATGACAAAGGGGAATAAAATACCTCCCAAAATTACTCCCTAGTCTATACCTGTTGTAAATTCTGATGTTTAAAACAAAGGATGTCAATAACGAAGTCAAACATCAATCTCAAAACAGGTGTTCTCTCAAAATAAATGTCCTTTAAAGAGAGGTTGTAACTCAAAAAACGTGATTTTTCAAGACAAGTGGTATCTCAAAATAGGAGTTCTCTCAAGACAGATGGTCTCTCCCCACAGGTGGTCCCTTCAGAGATGTTCTACTGTATATAGATAAGTGTCTGTAAATCAATATCCTTCCTACCTGTCCATTTATAAACATGTGTTTGTTATTGGACTTGAGAAGTGCCCTCTTTCCTGTGTCACCCTTATCGCCCTTGATGGTGAGGTAAACATTGGCATCTGTCCCCGAGTCTTCTTCTTCATCAGTATGCACCATCACATAGTACTTCAGAACTGTAATTAAATCAGGATTTTTTAGTGTAAACTTCACTTCTAAATACAAGTACTGTATACACGGGAATTTTCACTACATGCACTGCTTTATTTTTGCAACTTTAGCCCTTTAATGATGTGCAGAATTTAAGATGAAAGGAAACAATTAAAGTTACATACTTGAAGTAGATGTAGACATGCCGACACTTAGATTGTTGTGATTAAGAGTGATTTTGGCACCTGTAAACAGTGGAACATTACTATTTGAACCATCCAAGACAGTACGCCAAAATTGGTCTGATTGGTTAGGTGGTCTTCTGAGTAAGGTTGGCTAAAGGCAGAACAATGATTGGCAAACTGAATTTTGATGGTCTTTATTAACATTTGGTATGCTGAGTGGTGGTCTGTAGGTAAGGTTCCACTAGAAATATTTTCTGTAGCAAAAGAGTGACAATAACCAGAGGTGACAATTTCAACAGCTGGTTATCAGGCAGGATACATTTTTCTTGTACATATAAATGTCTATATAACAAATCAGTAATTTTGTCCTCTGATATATGTCAAACAAGTCAACACACCTGGTAGATTGTCCTCATTTCTCCTCTTTGCTGGAAGCTCTCTGATTATATCTAGGTCATCATGTTCCCGTGACAACCATCTGTTGAATGTGAAGGTGAGGGAATCCTCTGTGGACAAATCTGTCATCTTCACATCTTTAACTTTCCAAGATGGAGGTTTGGATGACGACTTGGGATTTAATTCAAGCCTAATCTTGATTATTTTCCCAACTCCTAATAGATTTGCCTGGATTGGAAGAATATTTATTCATCAAAATATGCTACAAAATGTAGGTCTATTTATGTTTTTACATTTAATATTTCTAAGACATGAAAAATGAAAAACATACTGAATATCTAAACAAAGATATAAATTATGCATGATTAGATTTCAACTACAGTTTAATGGAAAGCATTCATGTACCATGTGATTACTTAAATGTTTGTGCGGGACTAGTATCCCCAATGGTGACGGAACGTAACTCTACGTAAGCTTCCCGCTGAAATGAGGTTAGCGTAGGATAGCAACTTACAATATTCCCACACAAACATTATCGGGTATCATTCGGTTCATGAATGTTTTCTGCTTGTTTTCATTTATTCTTTTTTAATCTATGCTTGTAGTAGGACAAAAAGTGCCCTTCCTTAATGTGCTTTGAAAATCTGTTTGCTGATGGAAGTAAAATTTCCATTTTAATATAACTTTTGAAATGAAAAACAGATTTAGTCTATTCTTGGATTTACATACCCTGAATTCATCAATGTTTCCTGGTAGAAACAGATCTCTGCCGGCAGGGGCATTTAGTGCTATGGGTCCAGACGAGCCCCTGTCCCCAAACACAAGTAAAGTTACATCAGCATTCTTTAGTTGCTCAAGTGTTGTAACATGAACACTCCAATCACCCTCTGTGTGAAAAAAACAAAAAATAGAAAAATAAGAATAAGATATTTCTGGGAAATATGATTGCTCGGATATGTGTTGAATATCATGGACCATGGTTGTCTATTTCAAACAATTTCATAAATCAAGACCACTGATAATAATGAACTTTTGGCACCAAGGGTAACGCTTTATCATAAAGAAACAGATGTGAAACATGAAAGCTCTTTCACTTACCACTATAAAACATGGCTGAGATTAAAGTATTATAGTTAAGATGTGTTTGTGATGCCACTGTATGGCAGCAAAATTAAAACGTAGGTCAAACTCCAAGGTCAAGGTCACAAGGTAAAAAATATTGGAACCCATTGAAAGGTCTTGCAAGTATGAAATCCCTTACTCTTATCAGTCAAAAGTTATGGTTAGAATTAAAGTTTTTGCGGACAAATAGACAAACAAAAAAGAACAAAAAATATATGCCCCCCCCCCAAATCTTTGATAAAAAGGGCATAAAAATGCCAAATGCTGAAATCAAGGTATGAGATATTAGTGCTAGTTTGATATGTAGATTACTCTTCAAATGCTAACAACAATGGGTAAAACAAATACATTGTATGCCTTTTATTTCACATTTACAACAAAAAGTTCTCATTATGAGTGATCTGTTATTCCTTAGGGGCTTTCATGGAACTTAGAAATGTTCTTAAATTCAGCCACTTGAGATTATCCAATAAATGGAAAGAATTTCATCTGATAATGTAGGAATTTCAGCTCAGAAAAAAAAACATAACATGCGAATTGCATCATGCAAAATATTGATCACTCTCATGTTTCGAGTTTTAAAATAGTTTAACACCTACTGCCTAAAAAAGGCAAAAAGAGATAAAAAAAAAAGTAAAATAAAACCACAAACGATGATGGTAAAAAAATAAAAAGATAATAGATGTAGATACCGTAGTCAATTTGTATATCAAATAACATGCTGATGGTATTAACTTGTCTAAATGAAACATGCTATTTTATGGTTGGCTTCAAAGAGCCTTCAATTTTCACTTTATATGAACATATGTATGGTAAATCTAGTGACTACTGACAAATTTGTGTGTGCCTCTCTCTCTGGGTGATTTGAGCCTCTTTCAACAATGATTCAGTAAATTTGTTTCAGCAACAAACTTAAGCAGGATTCAGAAAATATTAATCATTGGTAGGGATTGTATCCTTTGTATAGAGGGATACCAAGTCAATTCTATGCCCCAGGCCTTAGTTTTTACTTTCTTGTCTGATTGACAGGGGAAAAAATGCAGTCATACACATGGACAAGCTTGGACTTTAACCCCTTACTCTTCCATTTTAATGTGAGCACTCTATGGCAAAGCTATGACAGACTCTTGACTGCAGTCAAAATTGCCATGAATCAAAGAGAAACAAACATGCTGAGTATTGCTGAAGCAATACATCCCCAATTGTTTACCGTAAATCTATTAAAGTAGGTAAGCTACAACCCAAGTCAGTCTTAATCAGTAACTCATCACTCTGAAGCTTAACAACTAGTTTTACATGTCTTTATGTTAATAAATTCAGAGGTAGCAGAAGAATGTCTGGATAACGAAAGTCTCTAAGACGGGCAGACTACCAGATATAGACCAGTCTCTTATCAGTCTGGTATCATCAGTGAGGGACATAAAAACTAGAACTGTCCTAACGGGACTTATACCCCCCTCAAGGAGGCAGCATTTTCGAGGAACGGGAGTTATGTGTGACCTTGACCTTTGACCTTTGAACCCCAAAATCAATAGGGATCCTCCTTGAGTCATGGGCAATCCATGTGTGAAGTACCAACATTGTAAACCCACAGGTACTTGAGTTATTGTGCGGAAACCATTTTCAAGGAACAGAGTCTTGTGACCTTGACCTTTGACCTTCCAACCCCAAAATCAATAGGGATCCTCCTTGAGTCATAGGCAACCCATGTGTGAAGTATCAACTTTGTAGACCCATGGGTACTTG
>JACSZP010030896.1:0-11190 GCA_016161895.1 Pinna nobilis
ACCGTAATAAAGGGTTTTACTTAACACAGTATACTATTATGTAAGTGATCACTGTAAAAAAGGGTTACACTAAAAACAGTATACTATTATGTAAGTGTCCACCGTAATAAAGGTTACACTAAACACAGTATACTATTATGTAAGTAGTCACCGTAATAAAGGGTTACACTAAACACAGTATAATATTATGTAAGTAGTCCCCGTAATAAAGGGTTTTACTAAACACAGTATAATACTATGTAAGTAGTCCCCGTAATAAAGGGTTTTACTAAACACAGTATAGTTTTATGTAAGTGTCCACCGTAATAAAGGGTTATACTAAACACAGTATACTATTATGTAAGTTGCCACCGTTGACGATAATTCATTTCATATGTACATGTATGAATGTGATATTGTGTACCAAAACCATGTTTACATTTAATTCTGATATTAGTATATATTATACCTTACCGGATCATACTGTACAGCATCCAGTGTAAACTCCTCATATTTTTCATCATCTCCATGATGTATTCTTGCGGCCCCTGTCTCATACAGTCGGACTATGCGCTGAAGTGTCGAACGTAGATATACTTGAACGCCAAAACAAACACTATTGTTTGGCAAAACTCCTCTTTCGTGTGAGACGCAAACTATGATGTCCGTTTCATCTTTCTGTATAGAAAAAGAGTGAACTACATCTACAATAAAGACACTGAGTCCCGAAAATAAGGAGTTTTCCCTTACAGTCCAAGTACCCAGGCATGCTGCTGTGAGGCGGTTGTAGACAGCCAGAGGGAGAAACTTCTTAAACCTAAACCTGAAAACCGTGCCGATTTCCGGAACACATTTAAGTTCTTGTGGTGGTTCTACCGCTAACATTGACGGTACATAATAATATGGGAGCATAGATATTTTCCCGTCACCTGTGTACGACTTTGGTGTTGAAATAAGGTCAAGATTCTCCAAGACCTTCAAGAGATAATTTTCGTACTTCTTCATTAATGTATTACCAGGTCGGCCCCAGATCAGCTTCAATGTTTTGCGCTCAATTATTCCGTTTCTTTCTACGTTTTCCCAGAATTGCTCTGATCTATCTTTGACAAATGACTTATCTGTAATAAAGGACTTAAATACGTCTATAAGCCACTGTGGATCGAGTAAAATATAATCATCAAGACCTGGATCACTGAAGAAGAGCAGAATCCCAAGTGAGTGCATAAACGTCAAGATGACTAAGAGTTCCTCGTCCCTCACCCTCACCATGCAAGTTTCATTCATTTTCTTTATCTCATCGAGGGTGCATATTTTTTCACCTTTTTCCTTTTTCTCCATTATTTTTTCCTGGACAGGGAGCCATGATTTTGGGAGTTCTTCACCCCAGCATTGCTGATTCTCAGCTACTCTAACTATTGTTTTACGGAGAATATCATAAGCTGGATCATCCACATCAGTTGCGTTCATAGCAAGTCTTTCGTCTACTACTAGCTGGGAAGAGAAAATCAATGCTTCATAGTTGTCTTTGATGAATTGTAATGTCGTCCTCACTGTCTCCTTCTGTTTACTCTGTAAAAAGGGTCATATATACAAAAGTTATTTCTTTGAACGTCTGGTTTAAAGGCTTGTCCCTTATGTGATTTCCGGACAGGGGTCGTGTCCTTTGTCCAGAATAGACTGATGTGTTTGAAAAAAGTAAAAGAAAAAAAAAACACATTGCATGTTCCCAATGATAATGGTTCCAACTTTGGAAGTGCGCATTTCGAGTTTATTTTGGGGCAAAGACTGAACGAAATACGCATTATTTAAGTTAGTGGAGCCCTTCGCATTAAAAGTGCGTTTAACTTGAGTTTCGGAATATCGTGTTTACAAGTACATAGTTTCAAATCATGCTCCAAATTATGATTTTATTTTTAGATGGGACCTTTTTTGTATGTGTTCAGTTGGACTGATTGTACTCTCTGCGATTAGGGGAACAATACAGGGTCGAACTACAAAAATAAAACCGATCACATATACACGTCCGTAAATTCGAACCAGCTAGTGACCAAAGTTTGTATCCAACAAAACGTGGTGTTACATGTCCGTTGGGACGTTGGCTAAATTTAGAATCAACTAAACCTGATTTGACAGACTGTCTCCATGGCGACCGGGAATTAGAGAAGGAATTTTCTAGGCATCTAAGCGGTGGTGTTTATGCTACCATTAATCCAGAATATCAAAGAGTGAACATGAGGCATTATTGGAAGCCAGTGTTATCATAGAAACCAGTTCCAACGAAGAGAGGCGTGACACTTACTAAAAGGAGGCTGGAAAAGTTAGGAATATTTCAGTACTATTCGTGATTTTGTCCCAGAGTTTAACAATGCAGAACCATACATGATGCAAGAGGGTCATCAGAATCAAGAAGGAATGTTGTACTGTAATGAATGTATCCAGTTTGGATATGACAGTTTCTACAACGAGTTGAACTAGAACACTTATTTACATTATCAGTTATGAGATATTTTAGCAGATACCCCAAAGTGAAGTGGGCCGATCCATTAATTGTGACATTTGTTGTTCATAATCATTTTAGAAAAAGACAATACCATTCTTTTCCTGCAAAAAGTTTAAAATTGTGAGATATTTTACTGATGTACATGTGTTTGTTTTTATGTTTTCAGGGGGTACATTTACTTTGATTTTGAAGATAAGGGTAGCCCTGGTCACGTTTTTACATGTGTAAAGGGATTCAGAGAGATGTAGAAAGATAATGAAAATGTAGTTCAGCTTGAAAATGACTTTAACAAATTGGCATTTGTGGCATATTGTAATTGTTCAAATAAAATAGTTAATCTTTCATTTAGTAATAAATATGTAGCTGAATTACTTTTCAATTGTAACAACAATTACGTAACAACTAGTTATTTGATGTAAGAACCCGTAACGTAAATATAATAAAATAAAACATCACAACTAAGTATCTTTCTTTCATTTGCATAAAGCATGACAGGTAGTTGTTTGTATGTATTCTTGATACAACAAGTTAAAATCAATGACATAGCATGGTCAGACAAAAAAATCACACGCAAACGCCTATCAATACTAGTAAATATACTTCATAACATTTTGAGTATTTTCTCTTGCAGATACAGCTCGGATAGCTCTTTACCTATTGACTTAAAGGACGATTCTTCCATGACCCTTTAGGAGTACCGATGATCGCATCTTACTAGTTTGCTGATAGTAGATCGTTGAAAACAATACAAACGGCACTACATGGAGTGTGTCGCTATAGCCTACGAACAGTGTTTCTTCGAGAAGAAAGATGAAACTACCTTTTTGGCATATTGTATTAGATACTCAAAAAAGTATTTCATCTCTTTTCATTTTTTCAGAATTCTACATGGATATAGTTGTTATTAGCAATTTATACTACTGTAGTCTTTGTTAAATGACAGAACAGGTATCATAACTGACCTTTTCAACTCTATCCAGATGAGTTAGTACAATGATAATCTGTGGTTGTTTCTTTTGTCCACCCGAGGCAAATGCTGTTATTGAATTTATCCAGTATGAGAGGAATGCTGCAAAATAAATAGCTAGATGAAAAAAAACATAACTAAAAAAATAAGTAATTAGCACGACAGACTTTTAAAGATAAAAACACATGAATGGACACCCTTTTCTCAATAGCTGGCTATCTGGAAATATTGCATCGGTTTCAACAATTCAGGTTTCCAACAGAAGCCAGATTTTTCAAAATGGGTAGAACATAACATTTTGGGACAAATCTCTACTTTCAGTTTTAGTCTTCTGGTCATCTGCACATTGATCGATTTTGTAATGAAATTAAATTCCTGGTCAGTTCTAAACAAAGACACTTATTCCTAGTAGTAGAGTAACATTTATGTTTAAGTTTAAATCATTACCATGAAACACGTTTATAAATCATCCCATATAGACACACGAAAAAAAGCCATTATGGCAGTATGACCAGGTAAAGTTTTTTTTTCCAAATATGATAAGTTTGGTCCTGTACATTGTGTCTAAGGTACACACTTTTTAATATTGTTTTATTTAAATAAAATCGGAAGAAAGAGAAGGTTTTCATTAATGATGTATATTGTGCAGATGTCTAAACCTTTTAAAAACTAAATTAAAAGTAGTAAAACATTAGCAATCAGATTGATTAAAAAGACATATTCCTCATGCTATCTAGCTTTTCTAGTTTTTTTTTTAAAAAAGTATTAAGCTACAATTTATCGATAACTTTAAGGTGCGAAAGTACTCACAAACATAATTTAAAATCCACCTATGACGTCATTCTATTGTTCTAACGCTCCATTTTCATCCAGGAATGGTGAGTTGGAACATTGAATAAAGTAATTTGTCAAAGATACGCCTAAGTAATACTAACGGTCCCTACATTAAAAAAAAAAAAAAAAAAAAAATAATAATAATAATAATAAAATAAATTAAACCAGACGCAAATAAGAGTGATTAATTCTGAAAAGTAGAGCGGATGAAAATATGTCAAATTATTTGTTTGAATCAATGTTTATGGAAAGTTTGATAACTTCCTTCTGTAATTAATGTCAATTTTAACTCGAGAAAATGTTGAACTTAAGCTTCATTGTATTCGCCTATCTAAATTGAGTACCACTAAGGATCTGTATTACCAGTATCAAATATAATCGCTCATAAAACTGAGTATCACTCGGAACATTCACTTTATAAAATTGAGTAGCACTTAGAAATTGCACTTTGATGAACTGAGTACTACTGAGATATTGCTCTTTGTTAAACTGAAAAATTGCACATTGTAAAATCTGGTTTCACCGAGAAATGACACTTTGTTAAACCGAGCATCACTGAGGAATTACACTGTGTTCAACTCAGCATCACTGAGAAATTACACTTTGTAAAAATCAGCATCACTGAGAAATTAATTTGTTAAACTAAGCATCACTGAGAAATTACACACTATTAAACTAAGTATTCCTGAGACAGCACTCTCAGTAAAACTGAGTATCACTGATAAATTACACAATGTAAAATCTAGTTTCAATGAGAAATGACACTTTGTTAAACTGAGCATCACTGAGAGCTGAAACTTTATTAAACTGATCATCACTGAGAATTTACATTTTGTTAAACTGAGCATTACTGAGAACTGAAACTTTATTAAACTGATCATCACTGAGAAATTACACACTGTTAAACTGAGCATCACTGAGCAATGACACTTCGTTATACTGAGCAACACTGATAAATCACAGTTTGTTAAACTGAGCATTACCGAGAAATGAAACTTTGTAAAATCTGGTTTCACCGAGAAATGGCACTGTTAAACTGATCATCGCTGGGAAATGAAACTGTTAAACTGAGCATCACGAAGATATTACACACTATTTAACTAAGTATCACTGAGAGCGTTCTCTGTAAAACTGAGTATCACTGAGAAATTGCACATTGTAAAATCTGGTTTCACTGAGAAATTACTTATTGTAAAATCTGGGTTCACTGAGAAATGACACATTGTAAAATCTGGTTTCACTGAGAAATTACACATTGTAAAATCTGGTTTCACTGAGAAATTACACATTGTAAAATCTGGTTTCACTGAGAAATTACACATTGTGAAATCTGGTTTCACTGAGAAATAACTCATTGAAAAATCTGGTTTCACTGAGAAATGACACTTTTTAATATCTGGTTTCACTTAGAAATTGCAATTTCTTAAACTGAGCATCACTGAAAAATTACACATTGTTAAACTGAGCATCACTGAGAAATTACACTTTGTTAAACTGAGCATCACTGAGAAATGACACACTATTAAACTAAGTATTCCTGAGAGAGCGCTTTCTGTACAAATGAGTATCACTGAGAAATTACACATCGCTAAATTTTTTTCACTGGGAAATTACACTTTGTTAAACTGAGCATCACCAAGAAATTACACACTATTTATCTAAGTATTCCTGAGAGAGCGACCCCTTTAAAACTGAGTATCACCGTTCTTTGTTTAATGAGTGTCACGGAGAAACTGTTCTCTGATTGTCTTACATGTACCGGAGCATTGATGCTTCAAGCTCGATTGACCCATTTGATTATTAACAAATAATCAACTGCGATTTAAGAAAGGCGGATTTTAAGTAGATTTTGATAGCCGCGTAACTCCTAATTCCTTAACCAGAAATGGCCTCCGCAAAAAAAAATTGCACATATCCGATAAAAATAATTATTACATACAAAATCTAAATGAATAACTAAAAACTAATGATTAAAAATAAACTGATTCGTACAGTTGATCACCCAATCTGTTTTCTTTACAGACCTTTAATGGACCTCGTTTCTTGATTTGATGGGTCCGAGTTGTTGTCATTTAGGCAGTGATCCAATGGCAACGACAGATTTAAGGGGAGTATGTAGATACTTCTGTGTGACAGAAAAGTCTGATGGGTCGTGAAGTATACCGCTTGACCTCCGAAATCCCATAAATCCACTGGCACAATGGTCGCATTTTCGAAACATTTGTTTCCTGTCTGTTTGACGACTCGTTTCAGCAAAGTAGCTGTTGGGTTTTCCTTCTGCTTTCTCCAGCTAACTTTAAATTTTGTCTTATTAGACAAAACGTTGATTGTCCTGCTTTTGTCTGATTCTGAAGTGGGTCCATCTTTGATCTCATCATACTTGGCCAATGCTAATATATTTGCTACATTGAAGGCCTTATAACCTGAAAAAATATTGCCAGATGATAAAGGGATTTGAAGGATAATTTTTTAATGGAATAACATGTTTCGCCTTTTCGAACTTTTAATAACCCATGTTTCAAATTTTAACTTTATTTATTGTGTGACACCAGATACGTCTATGCGACATTTGTTTGCATCTTTCCGTGGAAATAGGTGAGACTGAAATTTCTATATTAAGATTAAGGTGGGGTATACTCCACACTAACCCTTTAGCTATAAACGAACGACATGAAATAAAAAGTACAGTTGAAAACAACTCAACAGTCTCCATGAGCGACCAAAAAGACGAAGTAGTAATGACACGACTACGAATTGGCCACACAATGTTAACTTAAGAATGCATTCCATGTGGACGCCCTCTAACCGTGAAGCATGTGTTGACTGAGTGCTCTGATTTTAAACTTATTCGGGGAAATTTTTATGATAAAGCGGATTTGAAAAAAGTTGACTGTAGAAGTTTGTTTCAGAATGTCGCCGGCGACATCATTTTATTCTACTTAAGCGAAATTAATCTGTTTAACAAAATTTAATATCAACTTTTAGAATATATACAATTTTTATCTGACAGTTATATGAATGTTGAAGAAAGTCCTGTTTTGAAATATATTTGTTTTCTTTTACCTAAACTTCAATAATTCGGAACGAGTAATATTTTGTTTCGTAACATACATATACATGTATTAACGTTAAATATATGTAGCATGTAGTCGCCACGATATGACTGCAATATTGTTAAAAATGAAACAATATTAACTTAACAAACGGGACGTTAGGACAAATAAATACTTGTATAGCTGCAAATACGAGTTTGAGGGGCTAATCAATGAAGCTCGTCATAGGGAGCAACACACGTTAAAGTTATGGAGATACAGAAACTTTCAATGATGCATTGAAATATTTGTACTAGTGGAAAAGTGCAATAGGGTTGTATTTTCCATCATCTCTGAGTTTTAGAAAAAAAACTAACAAACAAATAACTGGACGACATCCGGAATATGTATGAAAGTCCTCAATATCATAGAAATATGTATGCATTATCTTGATATCTTAGATCCATCACGCAAATTAACCAGTCCGTCAAAGTAGCTTCTCAGTCGCCTCATTTCTAGAATGTTGGCTACCCGTACTAGTCATGACATTACGACGGTAGACAATTGCATTTTTCTGAAGGAAATAAATTTATCAGATCAACGGTTATAAAATTTGGAATTTATATAAACAAAACGATTATTTCCTATTAAGTTTTGGATTAAAAAGTTTGATAAAGAAATCTTCTTTGGCTAGTCACACTGTTTGTTCATCAGTCCACATTTTGAAGAAAGGGAATACTTTAAATTGTTCCCTCCCGCTTGTTGCGAAATGTCGTATATCTCGGTAACAGATGATGACTGAACAATATTTTTGTCACAGATGATATAAATGATTAGTTGATAGACATCATACTCAAATATCCCTAAGAGTAATCTTTCACATAATATTAGGGTAAAAAATAGCCCAGTATTGAGTTTTAAAAGTGATGAAACAGCATTTTATGTCAGATGATAGCGTCCTCATTCTTTAACTAATTTCTTTTTGCAAGGAAAATGGAATATATAAATCTACAGTACTCTGTATATCTTGATGCTGGTCAATTTTGATCCAAGGGAGAGAACCTCTTCAACACTTTATATCATTTCCTGTGCAGAATACATTTGTCAAATATGTGGTTTGTGGATAGTGAAATTTAATCTGTAATACCTGATGTATATGCTGAAGATCAAATTATCCATGTATTTGAGATGTAGTGCATTGTTAATGAAGATTGATAACATAGTCTTTAACGTATGAGTATGTTTCTTTTATTGTTGCAAAATTGTAGTCAAAGAAATTTTCGCAAGAGATATTCCTCATTCATGTATCAGTTTTTACAGCGCTTGTACAGGAGTTATGTGCATTTATTTTCTTCCAATATACAACTGAAGTGGAGATGTACATTTTGCCAAGTTTTCCTTTTTTGACTTCACTCTGCACGCTTAAGTAAGAACGTGTAAAGTATACACATGTATTAATTTTGTGAAATCTAGAAAGGAATAACAAAGTGACAAAAGTTAGTTTGTGAATCAAATGTAGCGTTAATTTCAAAGAATTTTTAATTTAAATTCAACTTTCTTTAGACGAAGAAACTCAAAAGAAAAAAATTGTGATGCATTTTCAAATTTAAGTCGCACTCTCTTGCTGTTGAACTCAGTGAAAAGCTCATCGTCCTAGTTTAAGATACGTCTTCTAGCTATGGTCATTATTGTACTGAAGTACATAAACTTATATACTAAGCAATTACACACACTTTTTTAAAGTGCCGAGTGTATAAATCTTTATGCATTGTGTAATACACTCAGAAGATAAATGATCAAGGGATGTCCACACAAGTCAGAAAACAGGTAACAACTGTCAAGTTCAGGTACTTAGCTGTCATATGATAGCGTTTGTGAAACATACTCCGGATCCGTGTCCATTTCACGACAATATTATTTATTATTATTTTAATTATCATTATTATTATTATCATCATTATCATTATTATTATCATTGTTATTATTATCATTATTATTATTATCATTATTATTATCATTATTATTATCATTATTATCATTATTATTATTATCATTATTATTACTGTTGCTGTTATCATTATTATTATTATTATTATTATCATTATTATTACTATTTTTATTATTATTAATATCATCATCATCATCATCATCATTATTATTATAATCATTATTACTATCATTATTATTATAATTATTATAATTATCATTATTTTTATTATTATTATTATTATTATTGTTGTTATTATCATTATTATTATTATCTTCATTATTAATATCATTATTATTATTATTATCATTATTACTATAATAATTATCATTATTATTATTATAATTGTTGTTATTATCATTATTATTATTGCTATTATTATTATTTTTATAATAATTATTATAATTATTATAATTATCATTATTTTTATTATTCTTATTATTATTATTGTTGTTATTATCATTATCATTATTATTATTATTATTATTGCTATTATTATTATTATTATCATTATTACCATAATAATAATAATAATAATAATAATAATAATAATAATAATAATAATAATAATAATAATAATTTTTTTTTATTATTATTATCATTTTTATTATTATCAACAATTTTGCCAAACTAAATTGAGAATTATCTCTATATGCCTTTCGTTCGTCATATCTGTAAACGATGTCCATGACGCATAATATGGACTGGCCCTCTATTTCTTTATCATGATACTCTAGTATTCAACCTTACCCTAACCTAACCCTAACTTTAATTTCCCTCCCTTATTAATATCTACAGCAACTAATGAAATAGCCCCTTATTGAAACACTAAGATATTGAAATCAAATTTTCTATACCTGGTACTTCGTTTCTCCAAATACCAGTAGCCCTGTCGTAGAAACACTGTTCTTTGAATATATCGATGCCGTTTGTAGAAACTGTAATATCCACCTGAGAATATATATGAAAATAGATATATGAAGTTTCCAGCTTAATTTACGAGGACCGATGATTTATTTTCCATCTATTTTGTTTACGTTGTACAGTGATAATGCAACGCATAACATGACATTTCTTTTGCAGCTACCTTCGTTTGTGAAATATATAAGTTTATGCAATTAAACATTTTCCTTGAGATATTGAAATGAGCGTACCTTTCTGCCGAGAAGTGCCATTGTCAACGTCGTTTTCCCAGCACCTGAGTATCCGACAAACATTGCACGAATATGATAGGAGTTGTACTTTCCCTCTTGCACCGCCTTTTTAAATATTCCAATCGCTTTATCATCCATTCTACTGATCTCTATGGGCAAACCTTTTTGAAAACATTAGAAATCAATTGAAACAGTCGATATCTTCATTGCTATGAAACACGCGTTTTGAATACTAAATGGAACCACCGCATGCATTCTATAAATCCTTTTTTATGATGCAATGAATACAGCAATATCCACCCCAGTCAGTATACTTATATCAAATTTCCAAATTCTGAATTTAAGAGAGTATTAAACAATATCTAAAAACGGAAGACGTAAAATCAACATATTTGGTCACTTGTAATTGGAATTTTTGTAATGAAAAAAAAAATTACATTTAAGAAAGAACCTTTCTAATGATTCAGTGTCATATTTTCGGCATTCTCCATTAATTGTCAATTCATACTACGAAATACGAAATGTCAACATCAATTGGTATTATCTACGCATGCAAAGCAGGAATAATTTATCGAACTTCAAATACAGGAACACATTATTAGTCTCTCTCATAGATCCAACCATTGTTTCATGAATGGATACAACTTTTTTCACACGTTAACTTACTGCGCTGTTTATAATGTGTAGTACTTGCACTTGATTTTATAAAGCTATCAAAATTAAATTATCATTTTTTA
>JACSZP010030915.1:0-13347 GCA_016161895.1 Pinna nobilis
GGGGGGGGGGGGGGGGGCGTCTTCAGGTGCCCTGAAGGGTAAGAAACTCCCACTCCACGCGTGGCATCCGCCGTGTCACCTTTTTTTCGAATCCAAGAGAAATGTCTAATTCAGTAATAGTCGTACACATTAAATGAAGGACGGGATTAGGTGTATGACAATTGAAACTTTTCCCTGATCATCTGTAAAACCGATATTTTAAGTTTTTTCCCGGCTCATAGTTTTCTGCATGAGCAAAACAAGGGTTTGCCTAATTTGGTTATTGATAACGAAAATCTCAGTGGAAAAGAAGTTCACCAAATAAATTGATTACCTACCGAGAAGGATCTACACAACATATTCTTTAGCAGTATTTTTTAAGTGTTGTTGTATTTTTGCTTAACGTCCAATTCAAGAATATATCACTGAAATGGAGACGTCACCGTGTGCCGGTAAAGGGTGACAAATTTTGACTATTATCCATATCTATGGCCGTAGAGCAGGGAGGGTTATATAACATGTTAACACATATAGTGACACCGGACGACCCTCGTCAATATCACTCAAACAGAACAAGAATTGTCCTTGCTTTACGCAGGATATCTTCAAATATTCGTAAAGTACGGAGATTTACTCCACAGCTGAGACTTGACACAATTTCTGTAAACTGCATTGCGCTTACTCGGACATTAATTGTACGGTTTTGGGAGAGTATTTTTAGTTTTAAGTTTATTTGTGTATATTTGTTTATTGTATTATAAGTATGTTATTAGTATTTATATTTAGTAGAGGTTTTCTTCTTAGTCGTTAGTATCTTAATCTGATAAGGAGTAAAGGAAAAGTGAATATGGTTTCTGAGTTTATTAACAGTCAGGATAAAAGTTTAATTCAATAATGAAAACGTAAAGGCAAAGATCGACAGAAAATACCGTGGCAAATCGTTGACGGCATTAGCTCTATCTTTTTTCACATGTTTACAGCAAGATCATTCTCTGGGTTATTGTTGCGTTTTCGGAAAACTAATATCAGAATTCCAGTTACATTTACCTAGTAGGAAAATCAATTTCAATCAATAGACTTACAAGAAAAAGAAGTGGGTCGACCGACTTACTAAGTTGAATTGAAAAATTCGATGTCGCATTTGTTAACAGGCAATTTTCTATACAGAAACTTTACACTTTGTCATAATGTAATATAAAGGCATCTTAGTATTCGTCTTCTTCAAATTTAGACAACTTAATATTTTTCTCATCCAAACATTGTAAACACATGAACATTTTTCAGCAACAAGTCATCCAAACATTCATTTGATGCGTTATTGATTTCAGAGAATATGAAATGAAATCCTCGTTCAGTTGGTTCATTGTATTGATGATCAAATGAACAGGGTTTTTTTTAATTATGCGTCAAAAATCCTGGATAGTTCGGGAAA
This sequence comes from Pinna nobilis, assembly GCA_016161895.1. Classification (NCBI taxonomy): domain Eukaryota; kingdom Metazoa; phylum Mollusca; class Bivalvia; order Pterioida; family Pinnidae; genus Pinna; species Pinna nobilis. Next base: position 1,412 of record JACSZP010030915.1, read on the forward strand.
CATGACGTCCTTTTCTGACCGATATGGCGAGAACAAGGCAAGAGTAAATATTTCAATATGAGCGGATCAGAGACCCACAATGGATGTCATCCCACCATAAGAAAATACCATAGTATTTTCACTTGCAAAGGAAGATCCTTGGTATCGCCTCCCCGCAAATTCGTTTCTTCAGATAGCTACTAACTCACCAAAGGTTTTTAGATAGGACGGTAGAGGTAGAATGCAAATGAGCGTCTATCTAAAGCAAATGAAATTGGATAAATTCAACGTAATATTTGTTTAAAAAAACATAAACTCTATTCGTTAAATTTCTAAATTATTGATTCTAGTTAATAAAAGAACTAATAAAAACAATATTTAGTGAGCCAAATCTCCAATATGGCCTCCTGGGGCGAAACTTGGTTTGAATTTCATTCGAGTTCAACTGTGTGATATGCTCAATATGTTGATCAAGTCCAAAAGTGTATATGCATATGGTTTAGTAGGAGTAGATGTGTCATAGGTTTGCATAGAATTATAGAGGGGGACTTCACAGTCATTTAAAAGAGGTTCGTAATGTCCAATCACTGAATTTCGTTTAGACCATCTAAACCATTATTTTAAATAACTTAGTGGTAGTCGTATATTTGTGACTCAAGAGTTGCGATAACAAGATCATTCGTTTGGGACTCTAAAATAGTCCCTGTCGATATGCTTAGGCTAAATTTAATCTTAGATTAACTACATATTATGTTGAAAATATATATGAAGTCTGAAAGATAACATATAGTATGGTTTAGGGGGAGTAGTGATAACAATACTAAATACAATTGATTAGGGTTCAACCAGGTTGAATTTCATTTTAGACCAACTAGACAGCATAATAAATACATTAGCAGCAGTCCCTTGCTTATATGGCATATGGTTAAGAAGGAGAAGTGATAATTCTATCAACTTAGTGTTGTGTAAGGCAATTTGACAGTCCCTTAAAATTGTCCCTAGAGATCCGACTATGTTGGATGTCAATTTAAGACCAACTAGATATAATACTAAATGGATTAGTAGTAGTCTAATGTTCCCATGACTTGTGGTTCAGGAGAAGAGCAAAAACAAGATTTGTTTTTGTTTTGGAACCTACATTGGCCCCTTTTGATAAGACAAGGCTGAAGTTCCATTTAGACAAATTAATGCAATGCTGAAAACATATATGAAGTCTATACGTAAACCAAACATTGTTGTGTAGGGGGTAATAGCGAGAACAATATTTACGTAGATGTCAAACCAGGTTGAATTTTAATTCACGATTAACAAGTAATTATACGGAGTACATTAGCGGTAGTCTCATTTTAAGTGACTTGTGGTTCAGAGGGAATAACGATAACAAGATTTAATTTGGTCTCTTAAATGGCCCCCTTTAATAGGTCATGGCCGAGTTTCAATTTATTCAAACTACATGTTAACCTGAAATCACTCATGAAGATCGTCGTTGTCGTATTGTAGTTTAACATCCCACTCAAAAATATTTCACTCTTTTGGAGACGTCACCGTGTGCCGACGATTGGCGACAAATTTTGCCTATGCTCGGCACTTATGGCCGTATGGCAGGGAGGGTTTTTTAACGTGCCAACACCTACTGTGACACGGACCTCAGTTTTTGCTGTCTCATCAGTAGGATAGGGACCGGAATCTCACGCATTCCATCTTATACAACAGGTTAAATTATTAATATTGTAATTTATCAGCAAATGCCGATAAATTACAATATTAATTCACATTAAATCAGATTTTATTTTTCATATCACCGTCAGTATTAAATGAATCATATATTTTGGTTAAGAATAGGGAAGATCACCTGTTCTGGACTAGAAGCATCTAAATATGAGCGCCACTCAATGAATTTAAATGATTTATATGACAAAAATAAATTGAAACCTAAAGTACATTTGCACCAGTACAAAGGGGATGAGGTAGAAGATACCAAGGTGCGTTCCAAATTCAATAATGGAACGAAGTGAAATATCATTGACGGTATTAGTTCTATATTTTTCACATGTTTAAAGCATGATCATTCTCAGGGTTATTGTTGTGTTTTCGGAAAACTAATATTGGAATTCCAGTTACATTTACCCTGAAAGAAAATAAAGTTTTATTTATAGACTTCCGAGAAAAAAGAAGCCGGTCGACCGACTTACTAGGTCTAATGTTATTACATATGTCATTGGGTTTTCTACTATGCGAATTTAAAAAAAAAAACAGAAAAGATGACGAATTGGTCACGGGTTACTTTCTATACCAAAACCACGTTTTCATTATGTAATATTAAAGGCATTCTAGTTTTCGGCTTTTTTAAATTCAGAAAACTTAATCTTTGTTTCATCCAAAGTATATGAAATGAAATCCTCCTTCAGTTGGTTCATTGTATTGATGATCAAATGAACAGGGGTCTTCTAATTATTATTTGCCAAACATCCTGGATAGTTCGGGAAATATTTCGTCCTTTACTGACTGATGTGCCTTCTCAGTACTATATTCAGGGTTTTACATTCGCCAAGTCTCGTCTTAATTCTTAATTTTGATATAAAAATTAACCGTTTTTAATTCTTTCAGTTTTGAATTCGTTCACATACAATGAGGGCGAAAAGGACGACAATTGCCCTTTATACAGCTTTTATATTGTGTTCTAATAAAGAAGTTTTCCCAAAGGAATACTTGTGATTGGAGAATATTTGTTATTCGTCACTCTTACTTGCACTATTATAAGATATTATCAATTGGCCGGGATCTTACTTGTGTGTTTACTTATTAACTTATTTTGTTCAGTCAAATACTCAACAACAACTACCAAGGGCGACATCGTTTCTACTGTTGTTTTCTTTGGGCTTTCATGGCCGAGTGGTTAGCGTGTTCAACTACGAATCAAAGGGCCCGGGGTTCGATTCCCACAGCGCAACTCCGCTGCTGGCTCCTGACGTTTACTAGTCAAAGGAACAACAACAACAACAATAATAATTAGAAGAAGAAGAAAAAAATACTCCATCTGTCTATCTATCTATCTTATTATCACTCCGTCTATCTATAAAAAACAAAACAATGTAATCTTCTTTACTTATCAAAATCAAAAACAAATAAAGAATATTCTTTCAAAAGTCTATCACTTAATATCTGGTTTAAGTGAAACTGTCGTTCAAAACCAAATGAAAAAAAATCGCCGAATCGGCCGAAACGGAGGATCCTTGTCACGGTTAGCATGTTGCATAATCCCTCACTTACCCATGACTGAGAACCCTTCGCCAGTGTTTGGTGACGTCATAATAGTGTTGAAACTATATAGGTGCCAATGTAAAACAAGAAAACCACCAAATATGTTAAACTCTATTTTCACACACCCGTACTATTACCAGAATTCAGTCTGAATTCAACAGCGGATTATTTCCCTATTACTCCTATTATTTATATTACGGGATACACTATGTAGATACATGTAGTAATGTTTATCTCTGTCAGAGACAATTGGAATAGAATGTGATATAAGATTAAAGGCATCGTCATTAAGAGTATCCAACACAACACCAGACTGAACTGTCCCCACTACAGTTATTACTTGTACGACAGGTCCCGATAGCAAGATAAACTGAAAAAGAATCTCGCCTATTTCAAAGTATTTGTTCTATACGGTATTTTTATCCTTGACTGTTGACTATATCAGAGTCAGGAAGGGGCCTCAGAAATGTACAAGTTGTGCGGTATGCCGACAAGGAATGCTGATTCCTTCCGGGCGGGCACTTGGTCTCATCCTGTAAAGGATTTGGAGTGTTTTTCCACGTTGACACCGTTATTATTCTAGACTTCTGATTGTACAATATTAAAAAGATGCTAGAGTTCCTCACAGGCAGTCCTGGGTGACCGGGTCTTTCAACAATCTATTGGAACTCACAAGAGAGCTAACTTTTTTGACTGATCTATTTTTGTTTTTTTATGAGGCAGAGTTTTTCAAATGCTTCAATCTGAGAAGACAAAATGTCTTGCTGTTGCCCTCAACTCGACATTCGGATATATCGACAATGTTTTATCTATTAACAACAATCATGTTTAACTTTTATTAAGAACTGATTTTAACTGTGGATTACTCCTTGTACCTGATCAAGATATAAGGCCAACGGCGGTAGTGACCGGTCAACAGGGGATGCCTACTCCTGCTAGGCACCTGATCCCACCTATGGCGAGTCAAGGGGTCTTTCGTCGCGCAACTCTTTATTGTGTGTTCCTTATAGGAATTATTAGATCGATCACTGTTAGTAACATGTACATTTTCATACACAGGACGCTAGGCCAAAACTTCTGCAGTCAGTATATACGCCTCAGCATGTGCGCTAGTTTGATGACAGAAAAAAACATTCAAAATGAAGTAAACACTTAAAAAAACAAGTATATGATGTGTGTAGAAACATGAGGTTTGATTGATTTGAGTGATGTTGACAGATGTTTTATTTAACTCAGTTGGGTGTATACATTTACTGACAGAAATTTTTAACTTACAAAGAGCTTTATGCTGTGAGTACTATTTTCCTGATGGGCAAAAATAAAGTATGAGTATGAAGCTGTTGTAAAGGAGGTCAAAAGTCAAGTATGCACATGTAATATTAGAGGTTTTAAATGTTATCTCGTCTGATAATTGTATGCCTTCACACAACATGTAATTAGGTCTGCACTTGTAAGGCTGACAAACATTGTTAACTTGCAAACAGCTCTAACTGTGATTACTATATATCTGATAGGCACCAATGAATCTGGATTTTGGAGCTATTGTAAAGGGGGTCAAAATTCAAGTATGCATATATTATTTAAGAGGTTTAAATGATCCCTCGTTCCTGATAAATGTATGCCTTTATAGAATATGTACATGTTATACATAATATTTTTTCCTTGTTGGAATTATTAGATCGATCACCGTTCGTTACCTGTACATTTTCATGTTCGGGACGCTTGGCCATAACCTCTGTAGTAAGCATTTTAGCTTCAGCATGTGCGCTAGTTTGCTGATAGAAAAAGCATTTAAAGTGAAGTACACAATTAAAAAAAATAATTGTTTGTACGGAGAATTTCTTATTCAGTATGTACATGTAAAGCTGACGAAAATTGTTAACTCGTCAAATACAAAAATCTCTAACTGTTAGAACATTATTCCTGATAGACACCAATAAATCTGTAGTATGATGTTGTTGTAATGGGGAATGAAAAACCTTCTGTAGTCAGTAAAATTTGATGACAACAATAGCATAGTGACGTAGTCACTTAACAGAGCAAACTTTATATTTATATGCAGAATCGTAAATTTATTTGATTAAAATTTGGTATATACATGTTAAACTGGCATATAATGTTAATTTGCCAAATGCAAAGGCCTGAATGTTAGTACACAATTTATGACAGGCATCAATATATCTGGTGTATTAACTTGTTGTAAAGGAAATAAAAAGATTAATTTGTACTTGAGTCATATGGGGAAGTAGAAAATACCAAGGGACATTTAATATTCAAAATACCGATAACAGGCAATACTGTGGTTAAACAAAAATAAATAATACTACAGATAGTTACACACTCTTACACTTAAATTAAAGATGGTATAACACGAAACCCACAAAAACTAGGTTGACTTCAGGTACTCGGAAGGGTAAGAAACTCCTGTTCCACGCGTGGCACCCGTCGTGTCACCTATTTTTCGAATTGAAGAGTAATGTCTAATCCAGTAATAGTCGTACACAGTTAAGGAAGGACGGGATTAGGTGTATGACAATTAATACTTCTCCCTGATCATCTGTAAAACCGATATTTTTAGTTCCATCCCGGTTCATAGTTGTCTGTATTAGCAAAACATGTGTATGCCTAATTTGGTTATTGATAACGAAAATTTCAGTTGAACAAAAGTACAACAACGCAATTTATTACCTATCGAGAAGAATCTACAGTACTCATTTCCTAGCAATGTTTTTTTTTCAGTGTTGTTGTAAAATTTTGCTTAACGTCCCATTCAAGAATATATTACTGATATGGAGACGTCACCGTGTGCCGGTGAAGGGTGACAAATTTTGCCTATTCTCCATATGTATGGCCGTAGAGCATGGATGGGGACACCGGACGTCGGTTTTTACTGTCTCATATGAAAGACAGGGACGGCCAACCGCAGCGTGGCGCTGCGCGGATTCGAACCCCGAACCCATCGATTCGAAGTCGAACACGCTTACGACTCGGCCAATTCTACCTAAAAATTTTCCAAATTGTTTAGCGGTTACCATGGCAACCTATGCAAATAAAATCTAAAAAATGTCATAAAGTTTATACTTCCATTCATACCAATACATCGGTGACTATGCGTGCCCAAATTGTTTAAATGGTTACAGAGAATGGCTATTAAAGGGGGCCATTTTAGAGACCAAATTAAATCTTGTTATCGTTATTCCCTCTGAACCAGAAGTCACTTAAAATGAGACTACCGCTAATGTACTCCGTATAATTACTTGTTAATCGTAAATTAACATTCAACCTGGTTTGACCTCTACGTAAATATTGTTCTCGCTATTACCCCCTACACAACAATGTCTGGTTTACGTATATACTTTATGTATGTTTTCAGCATTACATGTAGTTTGTCTAAATGGAACTTCAGCCTTGTCTTATCAAAAGGGGCCAATGTAGTTCCAAAACAAAAACAAATCTTGCGTGAAACAAGAAATGTTTGACTGCGATCAATATATTTTAATGTAAACCAGATTTACTTAAAATAGCATTTTATGCATTTTAAATACAGGAAAGTGCAAACCTGATACTTATATTTGTCTGCGATACATCAGATTCTCATTCATACCAGGTCTGTCCTTTTCTATTACGATTTTCTTCTTGCGCTTTTTAAACTAGCGTCGCATGCGTTTTAAATAGAGGAAGTGCAAACCTTATAAATCAGCCTTACATTCGACAATTTGCAAACTTAAAACACAAGTTGCACCGACCTATTTCTTCACAACCCTCGTCAATATCACTCAAACAGAACAGGAATTGTCCTTGGTTTACGTATGATATTTTCAAATATCCGTAAAGTACGTACATTTACTCCACAGCCCAAACTTGACACAATTTCTGTAAACTGCAGTATTGCGCTTACTCTGACATTAATTGTACGGTTTTGAGAGCAAAGAGTATTTTAGGTTTAAGTTTATTTGTGTATTTCTGTTTATTGTATTATTAGTATGTTATTAGTATTTATATTAAGTATGGTTTCTGAATTTATTAACAGTCAGGATAAAAGTTTAATTCAATAATGAAAATTATGTAGAATGTTTTATCTATTAACAACAATCATGTTCATACTGGTTGTTAGACGGTTCAGTAAGAACTGAGCTATGGTGAGTCCAGGGGTCTTTGGTTGCACAACTCTTTATTGTGTGTTCCTTATAGGAATCATTTGATCGATCACTGTTAGTAACCTGTACATGTTCATACACAGGACGCTTGGCCAAAACTTCTGGGGTCAGTATATACGCCTCAGCATGTGTGCTAGCTTGATGACAAAAAAAAAAACATTCAAAATTAAGTAAACACTTAAAAAAGAAGTATATGATGTGTGTAGAAACATAGATTTATTTAAACTCAGTTGGGTGTATACATTTACTGACAAACATTTCAACTTACAAAGAGCTTTATGCTGTAGTACTATATTCCTGATAGGCATAAAAACATTTGAAGTATGAAGCTGTTGTAAAGGAGGTTAAAGGTCAAGTATGCACATGTAATATTAGAGGGTTTAAATGTTATCTCGTCTGATAATTGTATCCCTTCATACAATATGTATTTGTTTAACATATTTTATATTCCTTGTTAAATTAATAGATCGATCACTGCTGGTATGTAGAAACATAATTTTTATTTTACCTCAAATTAAGTCTGTACTAGTAAAGCTGACAAACATTGTTAACTTACAAAGAGCTCTAACTGTGAGCAGTATATATCTGATAGGCACCAATGAATCTGGAGTATTGAGCTATTGTAAAGGGGGTCAAAATTCAAGTGTGCACATATTATTTAAGAGGTTTAAATGATCTGTTATTCCTGATAAATGTATGCCTTTATACAATATGTACATGTTATACATAATTTGTTTTCCTTGTTGGAATTAGTAGATCGATCACTGTTCGTTACCTGTAACATTTTCATGTTCAGGACGCTTGGTCATAACCTCTGTAGTAAGCATTTAAGCTTTAGCATGTGCGTTAGTTTGATGACAGAAAAAAGCATTCAAAGTGAAGTAAACACTTTAAAAATGAACTAAATGTTTGTATGGAGAAACTCTTAATTGGTATGTACATGTAAAGCTGACGAAAATAGTTAACTCGTCAAATACAAAAATCTCTAACTGGGAGTATATTATTCATGATAGGCACCAATAAATCTGGAGTATGATGCTATGGTAAAGGGGTCAAAAGTCAAGTATGCAAATGTAAACTTCTACAGTCAGAAAACGCTAGGTTGATATCAACAATAGCATAGTGGCGTAATAACTGAACAACGCAAACAATATTTCTGAATGCAGAATCGTATACTGACTTGCTTATAATTTTGTATGTACATTGGAAACGGGCATAAATTGTTAATTTGTCAAATACAAAGGGTTGATTCGAATTTAATGAAGAATACCTTTCTAAAAATAGAATGATAAACACAAATACCTTAAGAAAACATGAAATATAGAAATGAAATTATTTCGAATCATAAATTTCATTCAGATCAAAGGCCAGTTGTCCCTGTAAAGTATTGTTTCAATTATGCTCGTTTCATTGGGTGAAGTATCATTTCTAGTCTCTCTTTGGCTCGTTTGTTTTTTTCACAGTTATACAGCCCCTTCTCAGCTGTGTAGGCAACCTCGATTACATGTTTGACGTGATCATGCTCTTTTTCGAGGGTTGTTTCTTTCTCTGGTAAGACATGAGCTTCCCTCATGTGGACAATCAATAGTATTATGAAATTGCCACCTGTAATAAATGAAACATTGATAGAGGGATAAATGCTCAGTTGATCTGCTCCTCTTTGGTTATACGCAAATTCAGGTATTGAACATACTAAAGTGTTTACCTAAGTGAGCAATGATTTTCTCGTTATAGTCAAAGTGTAACGAAAATTAAATTATTGAATACTGTGTTATAAATGAAAATTCTTAACAATTAGAACTGTTTTACATTTTATAGGTAAAGTGCCAGAACCTTTTACATGATATTCTTCGAACAATGAATCGGCGCTTCTATTTATACATGAAATTTTGAAAGTGAATATGAAGAAGCACTGTTCAATTGTTAGCATAAATTACTTGATCTGGAATATAAGTTTTCTATTGATATTTACTGTCATCTGTGTGTGTGTGTGTGTGTGTGTGTGTGTGTGTGTGTGTGTGTGTGTGTGTGATCACATAAGAATGAAACAAACTGTTACTATGGTCTTAGCAACATTAAATTATCAATCATTGGAAAGTATTATTCTACTACTTCAGGGTTATTCTTGATTAAGGTGTAATAGATAATTTTACTTACGGTTTATACATCTCAAAGCATCGTCGATATCAACTCCAATTCTCGAAATATTTATACAAAGAACCAGGAGTGGAGTGTCCGATGCAGCCGCTGGCTCTTTGCATTTCTCCCAATAAATATCGCATTTGTCTGGCCTAATTTTTGTTTTCAATTCTTCAAGCAGGTTGTCATACACTGTATTTTTCTCTGGATAGAAAAACCTCAGTTTCAGTGGTGATGTAGCAAGTGGTTCTGAAGGTAGAATTTGACTGAGGTGAATCAAGTTTGCTTGAAAATAAACCAGCCCAATTAGGTGTCAATAAAACAACTTATTGCTTTTATCGAGATTTCACAATGACATTGAGAACCCTTAATTTTTATTTGAAATTTCTTTATACGTTCGGGTGTAAAATTCACGACAAAGAAAATATTTTAATTGTCAATTTTACTCACTATTTCGCTTCCAAGGCAACCAAGAACTTTCTGTTTGATCCGGTTTCTTTGAATTTGAATCTGTAGCAAAATAACAATAAATACTCAATTATCATATACCGAAGATCAAAGGTATGCAAAAAAAAAGATAAAAACGAATCGAGACACTCCATTTCAAGTCTACATGTCTGTTTTAGATTAAAGTGTACAATAAGGTATTAAACTGCTATGAGATTATACCTGGAATACTTACACTAAAATATCTGGACATTTAAGTCAACATTCGTAAAGAAGCATCTGACATCGACTTTTTATGCATAAATATGATGCATATACAAGAAGTCGGTCTCACCCATGTCCTCTCTTGTTGAGTGTTTCATTCCCTTTGAAGTTTAGTGTATGTCGATAAGAATTCTCAGATTAATCACAACGGATTACTTGGCACCTTTGATAATAGTATGTCTGAAAACACCCTTTCACCTGTAAAACAGGAGTAAATAGTTGGAATTACCTAGACTGCTATTAGGACCTGAATCCAATATTTTAAGAATCTCGTCAACTTTTTCGAATTTCTGTTCTAGAACTTCTCGAACTGTTCTTATTTCTTCTCGAACTGTTCTTATTTCTTCTCGAACTGTTCTTATTTCTTCTCGAAGCGAACTTATTTCTTGTTTATCCCCCAAGAGTGTTTTTATAACTTCTGGAACTTTTATTGCTTCGTGAAGTCCTCTCATCATCTCATCTGTATTATCCTCAGGTTTGTTATCTTTGTTTGACGTTCCGCCATCTGGTGTTAGATATTTGGCAATATATGCACCCATACTGCTTGATAGTAAGTAAGCACTCGCACTGTAATAAGAACCATTACATGTTTATACGATAGACACGTTGTGGGATTTTTATATTGGCATGTGCAATTTCTAAAGTATAAGCGGTTTCCGTTGTAGTATCTATCTCTACAGCTACATTTACAGTGATTTTTTTTTGTGTCAGCACGGGTTATATAATATTGTGGCAGTGTGATAAGTTTCCTATCGAAGTGTTCAAGTGTTCGTATTTTTTTTTCTTTGAAACTTGATTACTATGAAAAAATAAGAAACATTCCACAACAGATACAACAAGAGCAACAATGTCATAACTGTATGCGTCCATACTAATCATTTGGAATAAAAACAATTTCTAGCTGGCTTAATGTACAAAGAATTGATATAGTTTATAAAGTAAATGTAAAAAGATACATTTTATAATCTACGATGTGCATATATAGATGGAACAGGAGCTACAGAAATACAAAGTCCGATATTTATGCAACAATTTCCCATCCTCAGCTACATATGGGGTTTATGACTGTCAAGTGATTCGATTCGCAAATGTTTGATCAGCATATGACCAGTTTTTATTTCGAGACAGGCAACTGACAAACAAATTGATGTTACAGGGGTTCCAACAGTTACTTAATTTACCTAGTAAAAAACATAGATCCAACGGCGGGTATAACCGGTCAACAGGGGATGGTTAATTCTCCTAGGCACCTGATCTTACCTCTGGTGTCTTCAGGGGTCCGTGTTTACCAAACCCTTTTATATATTTCCTTTTAGGAATTATGAAATCGATCGCTGTTACTTTTTATGCATTCAAAATCGTACAAGAATATTTTTTTTAAATAAATGCATTTTTTGGTAATAAGTTAAAACTATATGCATGCCTAACACATTCAATTTTTCAGCCTAACGTATACACACACACACACACACACAATCACACACAATCACACGCACACACGCATGCGCGCGTTTGATAATACATTATACTATGATATATGATAGAAATGTTTGACTGGAATAAATAATATTTTCATTAATACAAGGTATTAACTTCTCTTTTTTTTATTTTTCTCTTCCTCAGTTTGAAAAAGGCGTCTCACGCGCGATTACTAGAGGCCTACAAACTTTATAATTCAGTCCTGACATT
>JACSZP010030924.1:0-11742 GCA_016161895.1 Pinna nobilis
ATGAGCAGAGCTCATGTGACCTAAAAACCTTACTGCCACCAGGCCGTAATATTCAAATTTGCCAAATGTGAAGCCCTTCGGGGTCATCTGGTAACAAATCAAATTGGTAAATGATCTTATGGTATGGTATGGTATTGTTGTTTAACGCCCAACTCAAGAATATGTCATTCACATGGAGACGTCACCGTGTGCCGGTGAAGAGCTACAAATTTTGCCTGTACGCGGCTCGAACCCAGATCTTTCGATTCGCAGTCGAACACGCTAACCACTCGGCCCCAAATGATTCTTAAGTGTAATACCGAACAACATCAGAACTAGAACAAAAACACGGGTTCAAAATGTATCCGTAATCAAGGGTTTCACAGATAATTCCTACATTCTGCTTTTGGGCCGTCAGCCTTGTGATTAGCGTATTCGACTTCTATTCGTCAGGTCCAGAGTTCGGGCCCGATCCACGTTGCGGTTGGCTTTCCCTGTCTTTCAGATGAGGCAGTAAAAACCAAGATTACATATCACAGTAGCATTTTAAAGAACGCACCCTACTCTACAACCGAGAATAGATAGGCAAAATGTGTCACCCTTCAACGGCACATGTTGACGTCTTCATACAAGCGAAGTTGTCTTGCGTTGGAGGACAATACTACCATCCGAACAACCAACCAACCAAAATATTGCTTTTTATTCACCTACAAAACAAATATTCCTGACACATGCTAAATGCCTGGTGCTCTTAGCTTATATACTTTAGATACTAATTAAATCAAATATTATATTGGATTATTTTTCATCTGGGAGTATCAATATCCTTTTATTTCTATTTTGGTTCTTTATATTAATATCCTTATTTCTATTTTGGTCCTGTAGTATTTTAACATTGAAGAACCCTTTTGCGCATTGATAACAAGACCTCGTACATCTTGTGCTGTTGATTGCATATTTCATAGTAAATCATTGATTTTTGAAAGACTAGACGAGTAAATAAAATGATACATTATATCTTCAAGGCATAAAAGTATTATGTGCATTGACGTTCTTGCGTCAACATGCAATTCCCTAGCGACGACATATCCTTCGGCAGATAAAATATGCTCAATTAATGACAAAACATGAACTTAAGGCATATTGTCCCTGTACATGGTAATTTATATCGAACTCCTATAAGTCAATCTAAAGTTATGTGGATTGACCCAATTTGGCAAATACTGAAAGACAAAAACGACGGATGTTTCCAGTGAGCTGGAGATGCTGTCACTTTCCGGGCACCCGACCTCATTCCTTTTTGAGAATTCATGTTCGTTCTTGTGTTTTTTTAAATTTCGATTTCACTTGATTTTCATTGTTCCGTTCACCCTTCTACTTGATGAATAACACACATGGAATAAACGTACTCTAGTCCATCCAACTTACAAATGTTTCACTGGACGTACAAATTCTGTTCGAATGTTTCCATAGCTTCGCCGTAGAATATTAGACACTTTAGACTGAGGTCGTGAGTTCGAACATTGGCGGTGGTGATTGGCTTTTTCTGTTCTCGTATGAAACAGAAAAATAAAATCAGTCCGGTCACACATTAGATGACCCTCAATAAACGTAATGGTCCTAGGTACCGAGCATAGACCAAAGTTTGAAGTTTTTTATGGTCATTTAGTGTAGTCTCGGTATGAGAGAATAATTTTGAATGATACTTTAAAGAACAATAGAAACTAAAGCGCGATCTTTTATCAGCAAAGTATATTCAGTTTCCGTCTTTCGGACATTCATCTCTAGAATTTTCTTATCACTGGAACATCTAACGTAAAATATCTTTCTAGCACTTTATGAGGAGAATAGAGAAGGGAAAAGTTGTTATGTTTTGTTCACGAAAACTCGATTATTTGCGTCCAAGGAAATTCACGTTTATAAGGTTTAACTGCATATATTTAGTATTTAGCTGTTCTTTGCATACAACGCTTTTATTACATCCCAGTACAAACGTTCAAGTAACCTTGATATTTCTATATTCAATCTTTTTGTTACAGAAGAACTAGGCGATCTTCAATAAACAATTTTTCAATGATTCGCAGTCGAACACACTAACCACTCGGCCACGGAGGCCTCAAATGATTCTTAAGTGCAATACTGAACAACATCAGAACTAGAACAAAACCACGGATTCAGTGTTCGATCAAAGTCTAAAATCTCTTAGCTTATATACTTTAGATACTAATTAAATCAAATATTATATTGGATTATATCTCATCTGGGAGTATCAATATCCTTTTATTTCTATTTTGGTTCTATATATTAATATCCGTATTTCTATTTTGGTCCTGCAATATTTTAACATTGAAGAACCCAGTTCTTTTTACATCATTCTTATGCCCCGTTCACACAATCGGTTTTTCTTGGTCAAAGTTTCTTCAAACTTTGATGGACTTTGACCAATCAAAACAGAGATGTACATAAAATGCAAAGTTAAACTTTGATGATGTCATCCTCAAGCACATTTGCAGGAGACATCTTCAAAATACTTTGATATTGTGAACAGACAACTACGTCAAAAGTAATAAAAAACAAACAACCCCCCCCCCCAAAAAAAGCAACCAAAAAACAAATTAAAAAAACCCTCAAAACAAAAGAAAACACAACCAAAAGAAAATCACTTTGATAGTGTGAACAGGGCTTTATATTGTAGAAATCGTTTAGTTTGAAGTGAATCTCGTCGAACAGAAAGTAGAGTAGATAGAATCTATATATGCAAGATTTTCTGTAAAAACAAACAGTACCTGCCGGGCTGTCAAAGGGCGTGTGCATTACATTTATTTGTTCTTTTATAGTATATATTGATTTATGATTGACCCGATAATTTATTCTAGTACACATATATTGATCTTTTTACGAATTTTCACTGCTTCTTCATCTTTAGACACTTGTTGTTGTTGTATTAGTGTTTAACGTCCCGCTCAAGAATAGTTCATTTATATGAAGACGTCACCGTGTACCGGTTAAGGGCGACAAATTTTGCCTGTGCTTGGCACTGCTGGCCGTAGAGCAGGGAGGGTTCTTTAACGCGCCAACACCCAATGTGACACGGGACATCGGTTTTTTACTGTCTCGTCAGAAAGACGGGGACGGCAAACCGCGGAGTGGCGCTGCGGGAAGAATCGAACCCCGGACCCTTCGATTCGAAGTCGAACACTCTAACCACTCGGCCACAGAGGCCCTTTAGGCACTTGTGCTTTGCATTTAAAATTCCGGTTTCATTATCGATCTTGGAGATTGAAAAGTTCGCTCTGATGGATGCCAAAAGAGCTCAAAACCTCATCACCAATCTATTAAAAGTGACGGTTAATACAAAAATGAAAAAAAAAAACAAAGCAGAAGTCAAGCTGTTGTACGTTCAGGTAATTCCAGCAACTCTGAAAAATGATGGGAATCACAGGTGCAGTAAATTTACATTATGAAAAAGATTACTTTTCCAACGTATAAACATTGATTAAATGATGAAAGAGTTATGAGTAATTATCTAATAATGGTAGTTATCAAGGAAATTCATTTTTCTTTGATGTTATTGATATGCCTATCTCCAAACTAATAAGAATTCGATATTTCATATTCAGTGCATAAAGTGGGCATAGAAACGCTCTTTAGTTCTAAAGATTAGGCTATCTCAAAAGATGATGAGTTTTCTTTTTTTCTAGATAAGTCTGTTTAGAAAAGTAAGTCGGTTTAGAAAAGCGATATGCGGTAAAGTCGCCGATGGGGATGCGGTGGATCATGGATTTATTTCTGCCCGTCAGATTTAATCTAGGCACAGTATATAAGATTCGTTTCAGACGTTTAAAAGCAACTCAACGAAAAGCGAGGTTAATAACCTCAATAAATAGGATATCGGACGAACACTGATCATAGGTAACATCAACTGAAATGCAATATAACATTTCCGCAATTTAAATATACAATGATCAAGAAGAAAGATTAATTGACGGAGACAAAACAATAGGTCTTATGGTACGATTGTAAGCAATGCCCGTTCACTTCTTCTATTTCAATTTCATATTGCCCGGTAATGAAACGTATGCCATAAAGTGAAGTCATAAATACGTTGAGATCAGGTGACCTCTCCTCCGTCGTTTCAAGTACGTTCCGCTCCGATGTTACAATATAAGTACAAAGAAATCTGAGTACGCGGTAATGAAAGTCATGTTTAATGAAAAATAAATAACATTTTGGGAAACGTGACGTCATACTGAAGGACTTGATTTTATGCCCAAAAATAGCGTTTCTGTCCTTCTGATGAGACAACACAAACAATCTTGCCAAAGTATGTGTTAGCATGGTAAGCGCCGAGCATAGACCAAAATTTGACGGTCTACCTTCACTAGCATTCTTTGCAATCTCTATATCAATGTAAGACTATTAAGTGAGACGTACGTGACGTATTGGGATCTTCTCCGGTACAAGAAAGACAATACCCATGCCTTCTGCATTAATATCTACAGAGAAGCAAACATGGAATCTCTCCCTCTTGTTGTAATATTTTCTCTAATATTTAACTAAACACTTCTAATTTTGAAAATATTCCAAACGCCTATCTGGTCATTTCAGAAACACGTAGAAAAATTAACGATGTTGTTATTTAAAATATAGAATCGGACTAATTCATATACTACGTGATACATCATACAGTTTGCTGATTTATATCTCCAAATGTTGAACGTAACTCAACGTAATCTTCTCGCTGAAATGACGTTACCGTGGGATTCCATCACCAATAGGAAAAAATATCCCGAACAAATGTCACAGAGTATTATCACAAGGTTCATGAAACAGTCCCATTAGCTCCTCACAACATGACAGCAATAAATTGAGAATTATATATTTCAAAAGACAAGACAAACGTTTAGATAAGGTTTGAAAGTTTTTATTAATTTAGTTTAATTTGTACAGATATATACATACATTACAATTACTTACATAAAGAAAATAAATAACCAATCTAGCAAGTGTTTTTGAATGGAGTCAATGAAAAGTTCACTTGGCCTCGTGTTTAATTATCACTCCGGAGATAATTATTGAAGGCTTCATGTAATAACGTCCGTGGGGTCTCACAGTTTGATTCTGTTGCGGTATCAATAACGTCATAATTGATATTACAAACATTTCAAAATAATATGAATGATGCAAAAACCATGTTTGCTTCAACAATTTTGGCAAAGGTTCAAACTATTTTCATTTCCAAATAACATCTTATGGTAATTCAATGCACAGTTTCGGAACTCACCTCCATGATTTCTTTTATGTCCGAACAATTCTAATCACTGATTTCCTTGAATTATATACATGAATCGTTTGTATAGATGTCGAATTGTCATGAATTGTAAGGCACTGATTTTAAAACAGATCCTCGTCCCTGTCCAAGTTCAGCGTCGCCGTAATAATATTTGACAACTTCCGTTTCACCGATTTACGCCTTTTTTCAACATCCGATTGAACATACTCCCGAACTTTTTGGGGCATTGGCAGTCTATGGGGGTCGCACAGTGCTCCTCGTCTTTGATAGAATCTTGGAGTGTCAACTACTTCACGTATCGTGGTGTGGTCGTTTTCTGTAAAAATCCAATGTACTGACTTGTCCTCCATCAAATTAAAAGAGGCCTGTCTTTTTAGCCGAGTCATACACTTTTTTGTGCTTGGTTCATTTTCTGTCGTCTGCTTTTGTCTTTTCTGGAGATATTCAAAACTTGTCTGAGATTCCTGTGTCTCTCTTGTCATTTGGCACACGCTGCATATGATATTCGCTGGAACATTTTCGTTGAATTCTTTTTCCATCTATCGAATCACTAAATTTCCAAAATAAAAATTTCTCGTCTTTCTGGAAAGATGACTTCTTTTACTAGTTCTTAATCCGTGCGTTGAGTATCAGGGAAATCAGACTCAATTCCTGTGTATTGTGAAGGTAAATGAAATATATAGGTACGAAAATCGATACGTTNNAAGTTCCCCGCAGCGATGTGACATGCCATGTGATAATTTTTCATTAAATCCAGTTGATACTTGATTCTGAGGCGAACCATTTATTTGCGTTGTCACATCCAATATGTTATATCTCCAAACCCAAGGTAATGAACCTATCTGGGCGCGCGTCAAACGTATGTAAACAAAGGATTTTCTTTATCGTAAACACACGCACATGGACATTTGTTGACGATTTTCATAAGCTTGTTAAATGTAAAATCGTGTATTTCTCCTGATCCTTGAGAACATTTTGATATAATAAATGCTAATTAAATCACAGCTTTATCATGTACTGATTGTCATGGAGAATTTAATGAAAAAGGACCAAAGGGTAATTTACCGAATTTTGCATAACCCCGTTGTGGCCTAGTGGTCAAATTTTCTTGGCTCGGGACAAGGCACTGGTTCAAATCCAATATATGACTAGTTTCTTTACCGAGCCATCGGAATATGTTGGGTAAAAAAAAGGAAAAGAATGAGGACACCAAGGGGGCATTCAAAATTTAAAAACTGAGAAAACGGACAATAATCATGACAAAAACAAAAAGATTCAATACTACAAACAGTAATCCACAAAACCGCACATAAAAAATGAATAAAGAATTCGGGTGCCACTTAAAACAGGTGGCGGGTTCGGGTACTCCGAATGGGAGTACGAGACGAAAGACACCCGTCGTGTCACCTATGTTACAAACCTTGGAACAAGTCTCATCTAGTGATACAATTTGCGGATATTTGTTGTTTTATTGTCGTTTCACGTGTCAATTGATAGTTTACGTAAACGGAAAACCACCGAATGGCGGTGAAAGGTTACACGTTTTGGTATAAACCCGGTAATTGAAGAGTGAGAGCTCTTTCGTTTATCGCCATCTAATGTGGCAAAGTCTCTCGGTTTTCACTCTGTCATACGAAGGAAACGAAAATTAATTATCCCAATCGAGGCTAGAAAGCAGGACCTCGCGATCTGAAGACGGCACTGTATGAAAAAAAATGTTTCCGCTTTCCTGAAACTTAGGTAAACCTATGATTTACTCAACATTCCTCTGTCGAAACGCTCTATTTCCTCAAGTTTTCACATCTGACCATACTCGAACTGAACTCCTACTTCAGGTTTTACCAGGATTTTCAAATAGATACCGTTTTGTGTAAACCACTTTTTCATCCCATGCGAACATTCTACTCCGGGACAAAGATGATTTTCTTTATATGGACATATGTGTCTTATCTGCTACTCTGATCTAAGGGGTTCATACATTTCCGCTTCCTGGTTTGGGATTTCTGAATTGCTTTGATTTGCAATAAAGAAAATAAGTGAAATTTTCAGTGTTAAAGATAGACATGTAGTTCACTCTTGTAAAAATAACGAACGTATCATTCGATACGATTTACTATAGTGGCAAAATAACCTGTGATTATTGGCATATGACATACGTCTATTTAATTATTCGAACTTACCTGTATAAAATATATTATAAATTAATATTTAAATAGTACAATACTTCCTTTTCTTCCATATTTACCTTTACAGCGTTTGAAGCATGTATGGAATAACTTTATATGCTAACGTATTACTTAATTTTGAGTAAAGAAATTCAAGATACTCTTTAAACGTTAACAGAACACATAATATCGCAAGTTGAACATCAAATGTAGCAAGCGAAGAAAAATTTGCGGACAGACCGGGAATCACACCCAAGACCATCTTCACACCAATAGGGTGCTATTACTGTCTGTGCTAATGGAACTACCTGTATTAACTTAAAAGCCGAAAAGTTTAATATTGTTCAAAGCTCGCGTGACTAGTGAAAATTAATGTAGGATCATAACGGTAATCCGGGCTAACTCGAAAGTTCCCTATTGTAACAAGGGGATGCACTGCGAATATTTGACCGATGCTAAAGACTGCTTTCTGTGTACTGCGGGAGCACCTTAGCTTGCACACCTGAGACTCGAACTGAGTTAACCTTGGTTTTCAGACTCAGACCAAGCTAGATGTAGTAGGGATGGCAACCGCCACTGGATTATTAAAAAAATATACATACACACACGACACCATTGTTCAGTGAGTAAACTATTTTATTTAAACGTCATGTGCGGCTATTAAAACTTGTCTTTCGACTTTCAGGTTTAAGGTGGACAGAATGCCACTGAACCCATATTTTGATTTGAATTTAAATATTCAATAGAGTAATATTGCCTCAAAAGAGAAATAAAATCAGTACTTTAATAAGGGTCCAGTAACATCGGCATTAGATGCACACGATTTCCCATTAGGACACATATGTTTAGTGAATAATTATCTTCCGTTAACTATGGTTGTTACTTCTCACATCAGCCTCATCATTTTAGGCTGTCATAACCTAGAGATCATTTTCTTTTTTCCCGACATTCCACAGCAATGGGTTTTCATTTTAACAACAGATGCAACATCAAAGTCTTGTAAAACAGGACAGTGTAAACTGAATTTCATCAATATATGTAAAATGTTTTCGTGGCGTATAAGGGCACTATTCTATAATTTCTATTGAAACGTAGCGGTTATGCTTCCCAACTCCGTTTCTATTTCGATCCTAATAACACATGTGGAAAAATTGTTTGTTGACTGACCTTTGATTCGTCAATTTTTCACTTAGTCTCAGAACTTGAATAGGACACTGTTAGAATTGCAACAAAATGGAACCGAGAGCAACAAGAATGAATTATATTGCAGGCAAGTAAACCTTGTATATACAAATTTAAAAAGCAAATGACCAAGTAAAGATGAGCATTGTTAATGTAAGTATGTGCTTCATTTCATAAATGGCTGGAATTTCTTACTTACATTTTTTAATAAAAAATGTATCATTTCCGTCGCAGATCAGTTGCACAAACTGCAGAACTGTCTTGTGAATTTATGGACAATTTGGCAAGTTTGGGAATATCAATGAGCCAATCACAAAGAATCGTGGAAATGTTTCATAGAAATATTGACAAGGAGAGCAAGCAAAATAATTATGAAAGAATTTAAAGTGAAAAACAGCGTAATTAGATTGTTAGGTGACCTATTGCGATCCGTTCCCGTCGGTCGTGCGTAAACTTTTCACATTTTTGACTTCTCGGAAACCGGTGGGTCAATTTCAACCAAATTTGCCAGGGATCAACATTGGGTGATGCAGACTCAAGTTTGTTCAAACCATCCCAAAAAGGTTCAACTTTTGCAACTTTAAAAAATCTTCTCTGAAAGCACAAGGCCAAATCTGCTGATTTCTGGAATATAGCATCCTTATGGGATGTAGATACAAGTTTGTTTAAGAGAAGGCCCTTGGGTCATTTTTGGCCCTTCCATGGGGTTAAACATTTTCCATAGGGCTACTATAGAATTTCATATTTTAGGCTTCTTTTCAGGAACCAGTGGGCCAATTTCAACCAAATTTGCCAGGGATCAACATTGGGTGATGCAGACTCAAGTTTATTCAAACCATCCCCCCTGGGTCCAAAAATGGCCCCGCCCTGGGGCCAAAAAGGTTCAAATTTTGCAACTATAAAAAAAATCTTCTAGTACAAATACAAGGCCAAATCTACTGATTTCTGGAATATAAAAAAAACATCCTTTTGGGGTGTAAATTCAAGTTTGTTCAAGAGAAGGCCCTGGGGTCATTTTGGCCCCATCCTTGGGTCAATTTTGGTCTCGCCCTTGGATTAAACATTTTCCATAAGGTTACTAAAGGATTTCACATTTTTGGCTTTTCAGGAAACAGTGGACAAATTTCAACCAAATTCATTACTCGGGTGACCGTTAAGGCCCCTTGGGCCTTTTGTTAATAAGCACAGTCGCCTTCAGAAAGGTTGTCCCTTTGGGAGCCCCCTAAAATTTACTCACGTACTGGTACACAGGGAAAAATGCCGCGCAAGATTTTCATGCGTTATTAGATTGGTATGAATATCGTGCGAAAATCGTGCGAATATCGCATGTATTTTAAAACGCATGAAAATAATGTTAATGAAAACGCATAAAAATCATACCTTAACGGTCACCTGAGTAATGCATTTGGTTGAAATTGGCCCACTGTTTCCTGAGAAGCCTAAAATGTGAAATCCTATAGTAACCCTATGGAAAATGTTTAATCCAAGGGCGGGACCAAAATTGACCCAAGGGCGGGGCCAAAAATTACCCCAGGACCTTCTCTTGAACAAACTTGAATCTACACCTAAAAAGCATGCTATATTCCAGAAATCAGTAGCTTTGGCCTTGTACTTTCATAGAAGATTTTTTAAAGTTTGGCTCCAGGGTGGGGCCATTTTTGGACCCAGGGGGATGGTTTGAACAAACTTGAGTCTGCATCACCCAATGTTGATCCCTGGCAAATTTGGTTGAAATTGACCCACTGGTTCCCGAGAAGAAGCCTAAAATATGAAATCCTATTATCCCTATGGAAAATGTTTAACCCCAGGGTGGGCCAAAAATGACCCCAGGGCCTTCTCTTGAAATTGACCCACTGGTTCCTGAGAAGAAGTCAAAAATGTTAAAAGTTTACACACGACGTACGGGAAAGGATCGCAAAAGAAAACAGTAAACTCAAGTGGCCTAAAAATATACAAGTATTCTGAAAGTAGGCCTATTGCATGGCAATACATCACAAAAATCAGTTGATAAGAATTTAATAGAGATCTATTGAAAAATTTCTTAAAAATGCCATCCAAAACTGTTGGCATAAACAATGCTTTTCATTAATAAGTAGGAAGCATCTTAAAAAAAAGTATAGGCAAACGAGTTTTTTTTTCCATTAATTAAGTACAAGGGCCATATTCAACCAAAAAGATGGAACAGAATAAAAATCAAGCTTGATGTGTACCTCATCACTGTAAAGCAATATACCAATTATCAAGTACATATCAGAATGAATTGAAAAACAAGATGCCCAAGGGGCCTTAATGGTCACCTGAGTAATAAATTTGGTTGAAATTGGCCCTATGGTTCATGAGATGAAGCCTAAAATATGAAATCCTATTGTAACCCTATTTGAAATGTTAAAGGTTAAGTGAAACAACAATTTAAAATTATGTGAAAATTGTTTATAAACATTCCAAAACAGTTCTAAAATGCAATCGTCAAAAAAAATTTTTTTTTTTAATCGGCCTAAGACTACTACATTGCGTCAAAATATCTGTGTACATAAAAACACCGCGCAGCTTACATGAGTTGCGTCCCCTGATCTCCCGGTATGCTGACGTCACACGAGAACCCGTCTGAAGAGGACAAGACCCAAGAAGCCATATTGGATGATAGCATAGCGCCTCAACAAGATTTTACTATTTTGGCCCCTAAACTGGCCCCTTTTGATTTGACAAGGCTGAATTTCATTTTAGACCAACTACATGTTATGCTGAAAACATATATGAAGTCAAGCAGTGAATATGTAGTATGGTTTAAGAGGAGTAGCGATAACAAGATTTACATGGTTTAAGAGGAGTAGCGATAACAAGATTTACATAGAGTTAAATAGGGAAATTTGACAAAGTCCCTAAAAATGGCCCCTATTGGTCGAACCAGGCTGAATTTTATTTTAGACCAACTAGACATTATACTGAATACATTAGTGGTAGTCCCATGCTTATATGACTTATGGTTCAGGAGGAGTAGCGATAACAAGATTTTACTATTTTGGCCCCTAAACTGGCCCCTTTTGATTTGACAAGGCTGAATTTCATTTAAGACCAACTACATGTTATGCTGAAAGCATATATGAAGTCTAGAAGTGAATATGT
>JACSZP010030926.1:1024-11111 GCA_016161895.1 Pinna nobilis
ATTTCTATCACATGCCCTCAGACATTTAATGGGAAGTTAAAAGTTTTCAAAGCCTGATATATCTAAACAATCTACAAAACTACTCTTTGCAAATCAAGAAAACAAATTTGAAATATGCATTATTAACAATTCCCCTGTATGAAGCTTGCACAATAATAATGACTAAGCTAAACTAAGGTACTGTTGTTTTGGTAATATCTAAAAAAAAAAGTTAAAGTCCTATGGATATATATGCAACACACCTTCATTATGTGAATATAATAAACATCTTAAATATGAAAGCTGCAGGTCAAATACTATACTATATTTCAATCATAGACTTCATGTACATGTATTTACAATATAATTAACATGGAATCTATTTAAAAAGCTTAAGATTCTCCTATTTCAATTGTAAGGTAAAAGATCCTATACCTATGACAGTAAAGTAATCCTAAATACATTTCATGTATGTAGGGACCACAAGAATATTCAATGGAGTTTTTTTCATTCTCATTTGACAAACAGAAATTTAAAAAAAAATTATGTTAAAGTTGCTAGACAATCTTTCATCTTAATAATGAAGTTTATAGAACTTTTTGACCTCCCCTTGTACATGCACCTTCTCATGTGTATAGATTCTGTATGTTATACTTACGCTCTCTCTTGAGTATCCAAATGTTGCACCATCTCATCTCGTTTGTTCACAATCTCAACAAGCTCTTCTAATAGAAGTTTCTCCCTGTGTTTCTGTGCTTCAGTTTTTTGCCATTCTGCAAAAATACACAAACATATATGAACAACAATGGCAAATTAGGATACACTATATCCCTTAACCAAAAGAATAATTGTTTGTAATATTTGTTGCTGTTTGTTGTCCAATTTTGTTGTTGTTGTACAGTGGCCCGTCTAGATCTATCTGTGACCACCCCCACAAGTGACCACCACATATCATATTGTTTCACTTTAACTCAAGAAAAATATCTGATTTTTTTTCTCTGAAGGAAATTAACATATCTTGTGTAAATTGCCATTTATGTTAAATAGCAAGTGTATGTACTGCATTAGAATCATGATTTATGAATTGAAAAGTATAAAATATGTAATTGATTAATGGTGTCTTTTCACTGTTTGGTTAGCTCTAAAAGCATGTGTGCAAGAAAATTTAAAAATCGAAATTCAAACTTTATAATATTTCACTTATATGGAGACATCACTGAATTACAGTGAAGAGCTATAATTTTTGGTCTATGATTGACAGACATTTTTGGTCATTGAGCAATGACATAACTTTCTATAACATGCTGACTGCTTCTGTTACACCTGACCTGATTAGCAGTTTTTACTATCGCATCTGAAGAAAGGGAAAGTGTGTACTTCAAAATCTTTCATCCTATTGAAAAAAAGAACCCCCCCCAAAAAAAAACAAAAACTGAAAACATATTTCAACACAGGTTGATTTGTACATGTATTTACAGTACTACATGTGTAACACCCTTTTCCTCAGTCATTTCAAAAGTTTTACTAAAAAAAATTAAGCACATTTGCTCTTATCTAGAGTCTATATCTATAATATAACCAAGGTCTTTTTTTCATCAATATGAACATGAAATCAACATCAAACCTTATTTTCATACTAAGAATTAAATTACACAGCATCATTCTATTTCAAAAGACAAATATATACTTTTCCAAAGTTAATAGTAGAATACTGACTGCATCAAAATTGAGTACCAAGTTTCCTTTGAATTGGTGAATTACCAACTCAGTATAATGCATTGTGGTCATGCCCTAGATAAACTTAATACCAAATAAAAAGAAACATCAGGAATAAAAACATTTCCAGTTCAATTGTTCTTGCTTTAATATAGATACACACAGTGATGTTTCGTGTTTATCTACGACACCAAATGGACCAGAAAAAAATAGACAAATTATAACGGAAGTTGTCAGCTTGACATATCCTGTAAAATTTGAGTAATTCCTAATTCTTTCTAAAAACAGACAACATAAAAAGAAGGATTAGTATGTTGACACAGGACATTACTGGACAGTGGTTCCCTAAAGTGGTCAGTGACAAAGGCATTAACAGGTCTTGTTAAGGACAAATATTGACCATTTCATTAGACTCTAATTTTCTCACCTGCCCCAAAGACAAAGCAGTGAAAACACAATGAGATATAAAAAGTAAATGTTAGCATAAATAGCCAAATCCAAAAATGAAAGCATAACATTCAATACGGTGTTCTTGTTCTATACATACTAGAACTGACATTTACATGGCGACACCTCTGTTGAAGTCAATCAACATTACAGAATACTAGAAATAGAAAAATGTGTAAAGGTGTGAAATACCTGTTTTAACACAAATTTCCTGGACATAACAGCCTCTACTTTATGTGTGAAATTTTACTACTATTTCATATTTATATAAGGTCTGAGTTTGTTGACATTGACCTTTTGGTTACATCAGTTTCTTCAATTCCAACAAACCAGAGGAAAAAGGATCAAAAACGAGGGAAAAAAACCCATTGTTTTCCTGGATTTTTTTGAAAAAAAAAAATTCCATGAGAAAAAGCAAAAACGGAATTATTTAGGATCAAATGGCCAAGCAGGAAATGATATTCAATTGGTACCCAGTATAGTTGTTTTACAAAACAGACTAACCTCTCAGCCAAGGTAAAAAAATAAAAATAAAAATGCCAATTTTTAAAATAATCCAGTACATGTAATTACACCAGAAAATACAAAAACAGAATTACACAGGCATAAATAACTAAGGCCAGGAGATAATGTTCAAACAGATCACTATAGCTGCTTATATTGGCCTGAAAATACATGCAACTTCCAAGAGTATAAGAAGATGTTTAGATGTTTGCGTACATGTACCCCCAAAATTATCAACGAGATACAGGGATGGAGGGGACAGAGTTATCAGAAATTTTATATAAAATTGAATGATATTTCTCTCTTTAATCTATTGTCTCAGAATCTCTTCAGTGACTAATTAACTTTAAAATGGATTCAGATTACAGCAGTTAAAAAAATAATTAATCTAGCAAAAGATATTTATTTTGATACATGGCAGGGCTTAGAATGCAAAATTAGCTATTCTTCTGTGATTTTACCTCACAATGAATTTCTTTTATGAAATGAGAAAAACTGTCTGTAATTGTCTTATTGGTCATTAGATTTAATGCTATCAAGAGTCATGCATTAAGTCCAAGTGAACAATCTCCTGAGAACATACACAGACACAGCTCTGGCAGCCGGACAGACTTGTACTTTCTTGTGAACTGTCAACAGAGCCATCACAATACAGCTTAAATGATCCAGAAAAAACACAAGTGACAGAGAGACCATTTATCTTCATTTACAATCTTGTAAATTATGTAAATGCTAATCTGCTGAAATCTTCTGTTTGGACTTGTAAATCTACCAGAACTATACCATGCATACTTCCTTTCTGAATCTCATGCATTTTCGGTGATGGCATAAATTTTTTTCTTCTGCATTTACTTAAGTGAGCGTGAAAATCCAAGGCGGATATGAAAATCAAATACAACAGAGAATGGGCACTAATTTTCTACTACATGTAAGGTACAATTGTTTCCCTAACAGCCAGCTAGGCTACATATAGAAGTACAATTAATCCTGCCCAAGCAATTAATCCAACAAATTAAAAGACTAGCTGCCTGATGTAACATATAGATGCATGTCTTCCAAAGTAATTTTTGTTTCTTTGCTTTTTTAAACATGAATAAGTAATATAAATCAAAACCACCTATCATAATTATGTGACTGTATTTGCATCTTCCCTTGGACAATTTCTTAGAATAGGATCGACATTATATCGGTTGACTATATTTTTGCTGAACACCCCACTCAAGAATCTTTCCCTTACATGTATGGAGAAAGTAACGAGGGCCAATGATTGGGCCAATAGTTAGTGAGGAATTGTGCCAAGACATACAGTGACACCTCCATGTTTTCTTTCTCGTCTGGGGCCTCCATGGCCAAGTGGTTAGCGTGTTCGACCTCAAATCGAAGGGTCCGGGGTTCGATTCCCACAGCGCCACTCCATGATTGGCCGTCCCTGTCTTTTGGATGAGGCAATAAAAACCGAGGTCCCGTGTCACAGTAGGTGTTGGCACTTTAAAAAACCCTTCCAGCCTTACGGCCAGCAATGCCGAGCACAAGCAAAATTTGTAGTCCTTCAGCAGCACATGGTGACGTTTCCATATGAGTGAAATATTCTTGAGTGGGACGTTAAACACCAACAACTTTCTCATCTGCAGGACAGGGAAAGCTAATGCGTAAATGAATCTGAAGTTCAAAAATCGTTTCTGTTGTATGTTGGTATCCAGTAATTAGTGGTGGAGGAGAAACCTTGGCTACAGATGTACAAAAGCAAAAACCATTGAGCATAGATGTAGACCATTGGTCCTTCAGCTGAGTAAAGGCCATCAGCATACCACAATAATCTGGCCAACTTTTTCAAATAATAAGAATGCATCAAGATGGATTTGAACCGGGGTGACACATCTTGTTTTTAAGCAGCATGCTCTTACCAGTCGGCTACACTGGTCCTAACAATCAATAACAAATCTGTTTCATATCAAATTCTTAAACCAGAGACAATACATGTACTTACAGAATATAGATTTGTGCAAATTTGTTTGGACAAAGATGACTGGTGTGCTTGCATTTGTTATTAAGCATAAATTGAGATTAGATGTACTAGAAATATAAAACACTTAAACAAGTAAAGTATTGTCTTTTTCTATTACAATATAAACCTTCAGACATTTACTTTTCAGGATTAGATGTCTTAAGCGTAAAAAAAATTCGTAAAGCAAGCAGGATATTTACACTATAAAGCCAAAGGACATATTTTTTTTAGCCTCGCAGGTGCTTTTTTTTTGAGTGTATAAGTCTGTGTGTGTAACTTTCTGATTTTGTCACTTTTGTTGTGATATTTTATGTAGATTTAACACCCATGGTGAGAAAAGCTTCACTTCCTTCCTGCAATCCCCACACGTGCCTGTCAATCTTCCCTAATATTCTCCATTGTTCCTGGTTCATATTAAGGTGTATTGACTTTCCCACTGATGGATATGAGTGAAATATAAGAAGGGCTGTCATCATTCCATCCAGCAAACATTCAGGTGGCCAATTGACATGTTTTTTGTTAGACACAGTGGTATGCATACTTCAGTCAGCTAATCAGTACAGATCAGCTTTTTTTCCTGTGATATTTTACCCTCTGTAGCTACTGTGTGACAATCGTCATGACTTAACTCTTTATATTTGATAGTTAATTCCAACAGCCACTGATCTGATTAATAAAGTCATATTATGTCCAATTAACATTTTAGTCATCGTACTCATCATCATATAGTTTGGCAACACAATAGGGAAACTCCTGTCTAGATTTAATTTAGTAATTTTAATGGGCTTTACTCTGCAACCAAGTGGTTAGGATATCACACACTAAATCATGAAGCCTATCACCTCGTTTGAACTTGGGTATTACTAACTCTGATTGTGAAAGATAACTTTTCCAATTTATCTACAAAATACATTGTAATTGTGGTTTTTACTTGGTCAAAAAGTATTTGTATTGCTCCCCCCCCCCTAATGCGGACACCTGGTGACATTATTTAAATAAAGGATCATTAATTAGACTAAAACAATAAAAAACAAAATGTTTTTGTGGAACGAACATCCTACTATGTTGGTAAAATTAACTTCAAAGTAAATATTTCCAAAAATCAGGTCAAACTACTTCAAGGTTGAACTAGCTACATGTAGGTCACTGAGTCAAAAAGTTTGTTCCATTCAAAATATTTCCAACGTTAGTTTATTGTGTCCAAATTGACAGACATACATGTATGATGCATAAGCCCCAAAATACTGAATTGATTACAGGGGAAATGAAAACCAAAATCGAAGTGTTCTTATGCAAATATGGTGCCCACATCCATGTATATGTACAAAGTTCCCTGCATGCAGTTTGCACCAAAAAAAAAAAAATAAATAAATGAAATAAATAAATTTAAAAAAATGAGTTCACATCATTTCCAAAATATCTGACCAAAACAGTCAAAATGGACATGCAGATCTTGTGTGTAAATATCTACCATCAAATCAAAGCTGTAGCATCTAAAATATGATTCACCAGATAGCCAGACAAATCATGTATCTATCAGTATATGGTGATGGGAAAGGTAAATGAATGAACAGGCAAAAATCAGACAGACTAGGAAAATTAATATTCTTTCAGTTGTGTGGGCATAAAAATACAGACAGCGGTTACCCACTCATAAATAAAACATAAAACATCCCTTTATGGCCAATACTTGAAGCCCTTCACTGGAATTCTAAAAGCCCAAAGTACAATGCATATATAGGCCAATGTTTGTAACCCTTTGTAAACCTCTACATGTACATGTAGCCTAATTCTGTGACATCTTCATATAAGAGAATGATTCTTGACTGGGACATTAAACAACAACAAACAACTGTTAGGTTAAGACCAGGAGTACAGGGTGGTGTACATATCAGTGTAGTTACATGACATAAGTGGCCTGACCTCCCTCACATAAGGCCAGGTATACCACATCAGCATAAACTATAAGCCTGTATTGTGTACTGGTACATGTGTGTTTCTGACTATCTCATCAATTGCTAAGTCTGTAACAGCAAATACAAATACACAATAAAAGTAATCGGCAATTAATCTTTATGGTAAATGAAGAAAAATGTGATGACCGACAACTTAAATCTTATGTCAGTTTCAAGGAACTATAGCGGCTTATGTCTTCCATTGTTGACTTTCAATTTTACACCAACAAATCAATTCCTGAACAAGAAGATTAGAGTCTATCAATTTGTTCAAAACCTACAACTAGTCAATGAGCCAGAGATACCATTCAATTTGATTTAAGGGATGATTTCAGATGTGTTAAAGAGTAATACGATTACTATCAATGTACTGTTGAATTCTTCTCGGACTTATTCCTTCCCATACATCTTCTAATTTTCATTGTATGACATTTCCCATCACTGGTCACACATGGTGCGATTGATTTTGATATATTTATCAAAATTTGATATTCATAACTTTACATGTTTATTCAAATACAAATTGCCTGGAATGGTACAGAAAATTGTTGTGGGCACAGTTGCACAAATGTGTTGATGATTCTGGCTGGCATCTACAGTGCTGTCCAAAAGAACCTTTGCAGGCTATAATTGTATAATGTATGGATGAGAAATGAATAAACAGTAGTTAAAATAGTAGCTACCTATGTCAAGTAGTATACATGTACGTCAATTATACATAATACATTTATATCTATGAGGTCTGTAAAGTAACACAAAAATAACAAAAAACAAGGATATTGCCCAGGCTGTGCATAATATGCATGCCAAAAAGGGCTATAATTGAGTAAATTTTAAGTGGCAATAACTGTGAATTGTTCTGCAAACTTACATGGGGCTATAACTCAATAAATAACTGGCCAACAATTTTTGTTATCGAAAATATTCGAGCTGCTATGACAATTACTATTTTAAGTCCATTAAAAAAAAAAAAATCTATTGAAAATGACTTAAATTATTGAGTGAAAAAAAAAATTAAAATAAATATAAATAAATAAGAAATAACAAAACTGGAAAAAAGAGATATACATCATGTCTGTATGACACAATTGATGACTCTACCTTTGGACATGTAAGCCTCCATCATGTGTATATTTGTCGAATGAGGCATTAAAACTACAACTCTAAAACTGTACGAGTCCGAAAAATCATGTCCACTTTAGGCCAGTTGGAAAATGTGGCAAACTCAAACTACTATAATTTCAACATTTGAAAAAAAAATCAAAATCCTATGGACATCAAATGTATAAATATCCTGAAAAATATCAAAGCTGTAGCTTCAAAACTGTAGCTGGAGTTAGTCGGATAAACCATATTCCCTATATGTAGTTAGTATGGAAAAATGACCAAGTTAAACTTCAGGTCATATTGATAATATTTGAAAAAAAAATTCTAAAACCTACATGTTTAAGTTGTCATTATAAAATTCTCTACATGTGTAGGGCATAATCAGATGAATACGGATAACAAATGTGCCAGTCATTTTTGGCTGCAGACTGTACAGTGTCAACAGCTGTCTCAAGGTGAATATTCAGACAATACCATAAACAGGGAGCTTTCCACTACAGTGATCTTGTACCAATCAGCATGACTATTCCACAACAGTTGGCCACATTAAACATCAAACAAGAAAATTCTCATTCTGAAAAATGACCAAAAATAGTACACATAACAAAAACAACCTTTGCACTTATTGCGTTCCCAGTTGTTACACGTAAACACACATTTCTTCCCCAGCAATAAAAGAATATGACAATTTAAACATTAGGGCAGACATTAATTCATCCAAAAGCCATTCATCATAATTCTTGCAGTCTGCGGAAAAACCACCATCATGACCACAATATCAAATAAAAGTTTATATTTGTAGGAGAAAATCGTTGAAGGTACACTGGCGTATGTGATTAAAAGAAGACAGCAATACTGATTATCAATGGCTATGAAAACTTCATTTACCAAACAAGGGATGATACAAGGCACAGAACACCAAAGACTATCAAATTCCTATCACTTTCATTATCAAACACCAAGTACTTTCATTTAAATTTCATGTTTGCAGTTTTATTTTCACAATAATTGGTCACAGAAGATCAAATTCAAATTCAAATAAAAATATTTGGCAAGGCATTGATAGTGTTATGTGAAAATGTGTTTTGATTCTGAGCCAAACACTATGGTTCTTTCAGACAAGTTTAGTGCATACAGCAGTCATCTCTCCTTTATCCATAGCATGATAACTCAAATAAATTTTTCTTTTTTTAATATTTACATTTTGAATTATTTGATACATGCTCTAATATATCATCTAAAAGAAAGTTTAAGGTTTGAAAACAATAGAGCAGCTATCTGAAGAAGATAGGTTCCCTAAAGATGGAACATCGTCCAACAGGGCTTAAACAATTTACTTTCTTCCTACTTAATTACTGAAGCAGGGAAATTACAGTGTAAAATGTCTATGAAAATTTAGTTGTTCAGCTTTCTAGATATTATTGGACTTATATCTCCACAGTGCATTAAGCTTGTAATTGACTACAACCATTTATGATAAATACCTCTAGGTGTTCTGAAAGATTTACGTATTTTTATACTTTCTTCCTGAATTCATTCTAGTACCTGTAAACAGGTTTAAAGACCACTGTTGTTAGAAACCATCAGTCTTAACAGACCACTCATTTTCTCCCCTTTTTAAGTGACCACATTCCCATGGCTGCAGTAGTGGTACATTTGTATCTCTAGAAAGGGTCCACTGAAAGAAGTGCCTCATAAATTTGTTCCAATTAATCAGCAGTTTAATCTTGGACAAAGCCTTAAAAGGTTCACATGCAGAGAATGAAGCGACAAAAAAGAAGTTTGTCATTTGCTGTAACATTTATTTCCTTGTTGTATGTTTTAAACCATGTTTATTGGTTTACTTTATCGTAATTATCCATAAACATAAACCTGAAGCCTGGCAAAACACCACCATCTCTCCTAAATCCTGTGCTGGAATCTAATTTGAGACAGAAACCTTTCCAGGAACCATCTGCTATTGCAATGAATACATCCAATCCAGTCCATTAATGACCAAGTATTTAGAGATTAAGCCTGTCAATCGCATTGCACTTACTGAAATAACATTGGAACAAAGTTTGAAATCATAGTTTTTAATAAGAGATCAACAATTTCTATGTCATCTTTCTTAACAAAGAATGGAATATACTGGAATACCCTTAAATCATGTTGAAATACAAGTGCTGATCACACAAGGCATTCCTGTGTTGTACGGTGTTCCTAAAAGCCATCTTGATTCAGTTGTAAAGTACATGTACTTGCCTTGAGATCATGAGGCCATGAATTCTTTGAAAGTCATCTTGGCTCTGTGGTACAGACAACAGTACTTGCCTTGAGATCATGAGGTCATGAATTCTTTGAAAGCCATCTTGGCTCTGTGGTACAGACTACA
>JACSZP010030935.1:0-10765 GCA_016161895.1 Pinna nobilis
CTCAGATGCCTGCTCGTTGGCTCGCACAGCATCACTACAGTGCCCTGTTCGGCTCATTATGAGCTGCCCATCTACTCCATTTTGAAACAGTGTTGTAGCATAACTTCTTTTACCACTGTGGTTTGTATATTTACCTTTTAATCCAGCTGCACTGGTCATTGTTTTTATTATCATGGACAGTTTATTAACTCCAACTGGCTGCACGGACAAACGTAATCCATTTCCATTAAGTGGTTGGCGGTAAAACACACTATCATTTCCAATCAATTCCTAATACAGTTTATAAATGTCATAAAGAAATCTATCCTTCCCAGAATCAGATTAATGCTTTACAGATTTTGCCACAATTTTACGATGTTTAATGTCACCCAAATAATTTTACTAGATCTTCCTTGAAATTCTATGAAAGTCTCGATGCTGTCATATCCAAGAGGGAATCGGTCACATTCTAGATTCCTGTGTTCATCCACCCCCTCAATCCAGATATTTTGCATTTATAACAAAATACGGTATTAAACAAACTCTGCGATGAGACAGTACCTAATTGTCCACAATCCCACAATGCCGCCTCATCCTCCTATGTAATCGGATCCCATTTTTTTGGTACTCTGATCCCTTGTGTCATTAAATCCTTCATATGCGCATCCAGCGTCTTATGGAATCCATCGAAAAGATGATTGTTCAAGTCCATGAAGGTTATCAGTTATGCCGTTTTGACGGACATATTTTGACAATCCACAAGCCTTCTGGTATAAAGTGTTCGGGGGATATTCAGATCAATCTTTGCATCTGACACTCGATCATGAAACATGAAAGGTAATGGTTTAATTCCGATAGGATCATTTTTAAAAGATCGGGCACATTTCCACGGCTTTTCATCTATTCAAACCAGGTCATTATCACACATTCTGTGCTCTGTCTGGTGTTTTTGTTTTCCTTGTCCTTAATAAGAGAATCAATTTTCTTGAGTAATGACAGCTAGGTTTCGCAAACCTTTTTGATTCGGTATCGATACTGTCACTGGTCCATGGCAGCTCAAGTTTAAATTCTCCAAAGGTTTCATAAGGATTCACGTGGGCTATATCGTATTTAGCAGTTAAACTGCGAACAACTCAGCTCACCTACGCCATCATCCACAACAAAATCTGTCAAGAGCTGAGACAAAGTATAATCATCACTTGATGGAGTACACTCCATTTCTCACATTTGATTTTCCAGCTATTAAAGGTCAAGACCTAACACGCGGCAGCTTACGTGTCTGCATGAGTTCATTAGCGTAATCTTTGCTCCGTGCACTAATGACAAAAAACAATACCTACCTCAAAAGTAATGTAGTTACCGGTATTATTCGGATGGTATGAGATAACCTATACATACATAATATGTTGATAAATTCTTCTTAAAAAAAGCATATCTTCGTGATGTAAAACTTAAATTTTTCTATGAATTCTTAGTAAAATTTAGACTCTAATCATATTGAAATCCCCCCTGGAAATCGTTCAAGGCTGATAAGTCTGCTCCATGTGTAGATCTACAGGGGGGGTCAAACGCCCTCCCCCCTTTGAATGCTAAATATGTACCTCCATTGGTCAGTTTTACCAAGATTCTCAATTTAACAGGGTTTGTTGTTTTTTCCATACCACAAGTTGGACCCCCCTGGAAAAGTTGGATCTGCCTGGGAAAAATATCCTGGATCCGTGCATGTGCTCTGTAGTAGTAGAGATTCTAAGTTAACATCAGGGAGAAATGCAAATTTTTGGCAGATGCTGTATTTACCTCATGTTTATTTAGTAATCAAGATGATGACAGTGTTAAATAATTTCAGTAAAATTATCCAAATGACGAGTGATGAGAACAGTGATCGGAAAAGGGAGTAAATAAAAGGGTTTTAGTGTAAAAAACTCTTAGTTTATCAGCGGTCCCAAGCACTTTGTGTTTTCGAGATTCAACTGTATGTTAAATTTTATATTAGCTCTACTGGTCAAAGACCAGCAGATCAAGCTTCTGTATTACTCGGCCCATTGTCCAGTGTCCATCCGTCCGCCCTTCCATCCGTAAACATTTTCTTGTTATCACTACTCCTCCTAAACCTTACTATATATTCATTTTTAGACTCCATATATGTTTTCAGCATATCATGTAGTTGGTCCAAAATGAAATTCAACCTCGTCAAATCAAAAGGGGACAGTTAAGGGGCCGAAACAATAAAATCTTGTTATTCCCACTCCTCCTGAACTGAAAGCCATATAAACATGGGACTACCACTGATGTATTCAGTATAATGTGTAGTTGGTCTGAAATGAAATTCAGTCTGGTTCAACCAATAGGGGCCATTGTTAGGAACTGTGTCAAATTTCCCTATTTGACTCTATGTAAATCTTGTTATTGCTACTCCTCCTAAACCATAATACATATTCACTTTTAGACTTCATATATGTTTTCAGTATATTATGTAGTTGGTCTAAGATGAAATTCGACCTTGTCAAATAAAAAAGGGCCAGTTTAGGGACCAAAACAGTAAAATCTTGTTATCGCTAATCCTCCTGAAATGTTGGTCATATAAACATGGAACTAGCACTAATGTATTCAGTATAATGTCTAGTTGGTCTTAAATTGATCCTGAATGATCTTGAAATTCATCCTGGTTCAACCAATAGGAGCCAATTTTAGGGACTTTGTCAAATTTCCTTATTTAACTCTTATGTTATCGCTACTCCTCCTAAACCATACTACATATTCACTTTTAGACTTCATATATGTTTTCAGTATATTATGTAGTTGGTCTAAAATAAAATTCAGCCATTACAAATTCAAAGGGGCTAGGTTAGGTGCCAAACAGTTAAATCTACTCCTCTTTTATCGCAATGCTCATGACATTCAGACTTTCAGGTGTAGCAATAACAAGAAATTGTTTACCAACTGAACGATTGACTGACTTGATATATCAAGTAAATGAGGTAGTTTGTCTAATATGAAATTCAATCTGGTCTGACTCAATCGGGCCATTTTATGGGTTTGCTTGAGTTACAAATAATATACAATGTATAGTTATCCTAACTTGTAAAATAACAAGTCATATCAACACATATTTAACACGAATGTATTCAATATAATGTTTAGTTGGTCTATAATGAATTGAGACCTAATTGGACCTCTAAGGGTCCCTCACTTAAGGGACAATTGTGAAATCATATTTAGGCCTTTTTAAATCATTTTATTATTTTTCATTTATCCATAGAGCTACAAGATCCAGGGGACTTCTCCATATGAGTGAAATATTCTTGAGTGGGACGTTAAACAACAATACCATACAAGATCCTAAGATCTCTGGTTATTCTTTAAGTTGTTGTTGTTGCGTTGTTGTTTAACGTCCCACTCAAGAATATTTCACTCATATGGAGACGTCACCATGTGCCGGTGAAGGGCGACAAATTTTGCCTGTGCTTGGCACTGCTGGCCGTAGAGCAGGGAGGTTTCCAACACCTACTGTGACACGTGACCTCAGTTTTTACTGTCTCATCCGAAAGACAGGGACGGCCAACCATGGAGTGGCGCTACGGGAATCGAACCCCTGACCCCTTGGCTTGAAGTCGAACACGCTAACCACTTGGCCACGGAGGCCCCGGTTATTCTTTAACAATTACATGCTAACATCTATTGCAGACATATCATTGACGGAGAAAACTCACAAATTGTATTCAATGGCCATGAGTTCCAAACAGACATGCGCTACACCCGTGCCAACAGATTCATATCACGTAAGTGAACACCTGAACATTTTTCCAAATTCTTAGTATTTTCACTATTGTCACTTTCTGCCAAGGAGGTGTACATATTGCTACTTATTTTACGTCCCATTACAAATTTGCAGTCTGATTGGTTGAGAGATATGTGGAGACTCGTAAAGTCCACCACTTTTGGTAATTAAAGTTTATTTATTTTACAAAGATTTTAACAAACAAGTTATATCAACTTATATTAATGTCTTTTGTTACCCCTTATGTTGCCGTCCGGTCTGTGGGGGGCTTTTCTGTGGGAGGAAACCAGAGTTCAGTGGAGTTGGTTTATAATGAAGTCAAAGGGGATTGACTTTTTACTGCGTTAAAGGTATCCTTGGTTTTAAGCACCAGAATTTACTACATACATAGATAAAGTCATTCATTTCGGGGATTTTTTCCACTACGTTATAGCACTGAATTCGCTTTAAGCTGATTCGTTATAGACTGACTCTACTGTACATGGAGAAAAAACCCATATATCTGAACTGGCAACCACTATACCATCTCACAAGGACACATACTCCACTGGCCAATTCAATGATCCAACCAGGTGTCATTGATGAGAAGCAAGTGTGCTAATCGGACACACTTGTACAAAGAGGAAGATGCTAGAAGACATTATAAAAAAATGTCACATGATCCATCATTTGCACAGGCTTGTTATGCTCAACTCCGGCCTGTATTATCCGCAGGAAATCTGGATAGCCCGGGAGGTACTTAAGTGTATATTAAACCTAATGTTAAAAGAACATTCACTTAAACTGTCCCATACATTGATTTGTAGTATGGTTGCCCTTGGAAATGTGCAACAAAGAAATTGATATTTGACCTTATGGTATGGCATTGTTGTTTAACGTTCAAGAATCTTTCACTCATATGGAGACGTCACCGTGTGCTGGTGAAGGGCTACAAATTTTGCCTATGCTCGGCACTGCTGGCCGAAGAGTAGGGAGGGTTCTTTAATGTGCCAACACCTACTGTGACACAGGACCTCGGTTTTTACTGTCTCATTCGAAGGATAGGGACGGCCAACCGGGGAGTGGCACCGACGCGACTCAAACCTGGATCTTCCGATTGGCAGTCGAACAAGCTAACCACTCGGCCACGGAGGCCCCGATATTTGACCTTAAAAAGATGGAATAAAAAGTAACGTTGACTGTGGAGTTGACCTATAACTCATGTGTGTATAGTGCTGAGGTGTGTGATTGATTCTTGTAGATTATAGACTGAATGCGAAGGAATAAGTTTGCCCTTGGTCTGCCCAGTAAAAATCGTTTATTATGTAACCATGGGCAGTCTTGTTCCTCAGTCAGTCTATGACCTACAATAATCAATCACATCTCAGCACTTAATGCACATATGAGTTATAGGTATAGCAAGTCTGGCATTGAACCATAAATTAAAAAAATGCTGTTTTACATATTTCAGTCAATTGGGACGGTATCCATGACAACGAGACCGGCATACGCCTTTACGCTGTAACTGTAGGCCTGACACCATGTGACGATACTGTCCATCAACTTGAAGATCCACATTTTCACTTAATGGATGAGAGCCAGTGGACCCACAGTGCTATGTTGTCACCACTGGCACCGCCGTACACCATCTTACCAGGTAAGTTAAAACTTTGTTGTGTGTACAATTAAAAGCGGGCTGCCACCTAGTGGTCAGTGTGTTCGCCTTCTGATCATAAGGTCATCCATGGGTTTGAATCTGAGCCTATAGAAGTTGAGGTATATCAGAATTGCTAGGCTAGACAGATTCCACTGTACAGTTGTAGAGGGGGCTGCCTTTGCCTAGTTGATAGCATCTTCGACCTCAAATCAAGGTCTGGGAATCGAGCCCAAGTCACATCGTGGTTTGCTATTACTGTCTTTTGGATAAGACAGTAAAAACCGAGGCCCCATGTCATAGTAGGTGTTGGCATGTTAAGGAGTTCTTCCTACTTTATGGTCATAAGTGCCGTGAATAAGCAAATTTTTCACTCTTCACCTTCACATGGACGTTTCAATATAAGTGAACAGGACTCAATTGCACAATGCATTGTTAAATTAACTTGTAGTTAGCCATGAACTACAAGTTAAAAATTATAGCTCCTAATTTGCAAACTATATGGTTGAACGCTATTGCAGGGTTGTTTAGTTAGTTAATTACGAATTTGTTAATAAAAATTCTATTTTAGAGTTATCACAACCACAAATTTAACCATCGATAAGTTCATAGTTAAATTTAACTACGAGTTAAACTATTGTGCAGCTGGGTCCAGGTCTATACATGTAACTTCACGTAGTAAAATATTAAATCAGAGGAAAGAAATCTGATCCCCTGAGATGAAATATTTGAAAAGAAAAAAAAAAGAAAACTTGTCATTGAAACAATGTATTTAATATGCTTCAAATGAATAAATACATGAATCACAGCAATAACTGCTGAAAACTCCCTATTTTACAAAAAAAATTATATTAACTTGTTGACACCTGAAATGAAGTATTGAAATCAAAGAAAATGATCTGTTTAAATATGGCATAAGGGGTCAATGTGTTAACAGAGATGCTGTATTGTACTATGTAGGGCCTATCAATGAAATGGTCAAGAGATCGACAAAGAAATAAAACTGCATACTCCAGACAATAACTGTGAGATAACATGAAGTACATAGTTGTCATATAGTGCATGTGTTTATGTATAAAATGTTACCATAGTAACTAACTACATATAATCTGATATGCAAAAAAATATACACCAAGTTTCCCTCAAACTGAAATTTAAAAAGCAGTAATTTATACAGTATAATTCAGCATACTCTCAGGTTTATACATGTAGGCTAATAAGAGAGAGATAAAGAACTCTCCTGCACAAGAGATAAAAAAAGGCCTTGGGTAAATATAGAGATTAACAACAATACAAATTTCATTTCTTGATGCAAAACAATTTATATGTTTTTTCGGACAGTGAAAAATATCAAGAAATTCACAATACAGCAGTCTTATTGATTTGCATTTCCAGATGTTTTTATGAGTTACGAATACAAGTTATGTTTTGGTTCACTCTTTTAAAGCGGTCCCTGCTAAAAACTAGGGATATAATACAGTGGAACCTCACCTAAACAACACCCCACCATAAGTGGACCCATTTTGGCCAGTCCCTTAGTTGGTCTTGATAGCAAGGCTTTGTTATATGGCCTTATAATAATTAAAAATTGTGAAAATTGACAGTCAATCAGTGCAGCCCCTAACATTCTTACTGTTTAACGTCCCACTCAAGAATCTTTCACTCATACGGAGATGTCATCGAATGCCAGTATTGAGCTAAACATTTTAGTCCATGCTTGATATTTTGACGTAATCAACAGTGTGCCTTTAGCAACATCTACTATGACAAGGGAGCTAACGTTTTACATTCTCATTCGAAGAATGGGTAAAGCCAGCTCATTGAGCTGTCTATGCCAAAGTTCAAACCTACAACCTCAAGCTTTGAAGGAGAATGATCCTGCAGGGCCAATAATGGTCTGAAAAATTACACCAAACAGGTATGGGAAAGATCTGTGAGTGTTTTACCAAAACAAAACATTAATAACATAGGCTTTAAACAACAGGTAGTCACTGACACAACCTTCATTACTTAATAAATTACTACATGTACAAATTAAGAATTTGTCAGGATTGCACCATGAGAATTCTCAAGTTAAGCCCAGTCTGTGATGTAAAAAAGATTCACAAATTTAAATTAACCTATCAACCCCTGAAAAGCAATAGACTCTTCAGTACATTAATGAATAAGTTGAGTCCAAATGAATCTGTAGAGGCGAACAAGTTAAGAAGATTACTGTATCTGATGTATAAGGAGCTGGATGCACATAGAACACTCCCACAATGCAATACATTAAAAATTGTGTGTAATCTCAGTTTATTGGAATCCAGTGTGATAGGAGTCTGAGAAAGAGCTACATGTACATGTGATGTATAAATGACATTAAGGTGTAATCATTACACAACATGTGTTTGTGAAATATCAATGCCATTGTACCATAGCAAAGTATTAGTTGAATACTACTGTCTTGAGAAACCACTTATAAGAAAAAGTTTTTAAAATAATCATATCACTAAAACCTATCTTGAAAGACCACATTTCCATAATAGAAAGAGGGGAGGAGGGAGGAGTGTTCCACTGTTATGAAGTTTAATTTTTGACAGAGAAAAAGACAGAACAGAACCCCCTCTCCACTACCCCTCCCCCCAAAATTCCTAAACCTTAGTGTCTGAAAAAGGGTGTGTGTGGTGTGATTACTTCCCTGTCTAATAAAAAGGTTAAAAGAGAGTGACACAACTTGCTGTGACCTTATTTTGCCATAGAGGATAGAGCAATATGGACTATAAGCATTGATGTATCATCACACTTCTTATTACAAGTAGATTTACTGACACATGTAGGCTACATGTACTATATTTATGTGGGTACTCTGCATGATGGCAATACTGTGTTGATTTCATCCTGTGAAATCTAACTGCAGGGTGTGTAACATGAATGTGCAGTGGGTAATTTGAGTTTAAATAAGCCCCCCCCCCCCCCCCCCCCC
The DNA here is from genome assembly GCA_016161895.1 of Pinna nobilis. Lineage (NCBI taxonomy): Eukaryota > Metazoa > Mollusca > Bivalvia > Pterioida > Pinnidae > Pinna > Pinna nobilis. The sequence goes on from JACSZP010030935.1 coordinate 8,356, forward strand.
CCCCCCCCCCCCCCCCACACCAATAAATTTCAATATTTACTGAGTCGCTTTGTATATAAACAGTGATATGAAATACACATTTACAATCTGCAAAATCATACGATATCTACATACTGTTATTAAGCTAATATCACACTGTTACACACATATGTAAGGCTACCTATAACATACTCAGTTAACCATTCAGCATCTTACAATTTGATTAAAATTCTATCTTCGATATGCTCGACCCTTTCTATAATTAATGTGTTCTGAAAGATCAAATACCATAGCCCTGTTGCCAACTTCGTGTGTATGTAATACACTAACATTGACTATTATTACTTAAATTTCTGACTGACTATTGAAAGAAGGCTCAACAATTGATTTTCAATTGGGTTTAAACAGATCTTCATGCAGGACCCCAGTAGAGAATAAAAATGGAGCACATTGAAATAGAATTTTAATTAGATTGTGTATATTATGTCCAGTTTCTACATTTTAGTAAACTAAACTATCCTCAAATTAGAGTACACACTGCTTCACCATGTATTATGCTTATCAATGACAGTAAGTTATAGGCATCATCTGTGGATGTCTTTTGGATGTGATAGAAAACCCCTAAATCCTGTGCCACAGTAGGTGTCAGCATTTGAAGATCCCTTTCTCTCCAGTACTGAAAAAAGGTCACACTTTTTAGCCTTTCCTCAGCATTTAGGAACTGGTCCATATAAGTGAAGGATTTATGAGCAGGACATTAAGCTACATGTATAATTCAAAGTCGATCTTCTCCTGAGCTAATCCACGAGGACCTCAAATTAGTGACATAACAAATGACTGCTTCCCATGCTTCCTTCATGCACAAGCATCTTAAACAATACTAGCTAAGGGAGGTATTCTTAATAAAAAATTAATGGATGTAAGAAGTCACAGGTATAGTTTTTCCTCGAGTGAAAATGATGCACTGAAAAAATTAATGGTCATGGAAAACTTGTAAGATTTGGCATCTTATAACCAATCAGGTTAGGCATGATGGTAGCACACGATTCAAAAATTGATGCCATACATGTACTTGCATGCACACATATGACAATACCTCTTAACTTAACATTGACCAAGTGAGACAGAAAATAAGCCTCTATACCCTGATAGTCAGTTTTCTGCCTTGAAGTTGCTCTTTTCTTGGTAGGCCTACATGTATTTCTGTCCAAGAGCCCAGTGGGTTTAGCATTCACCCAGGGAGACAAAAATTAAGCAATAAGATAAATGCCTGTACATGTATACCCTGGTAGTCAGTTTTTGGCCTAAAAGTAGCTCTTTTATTGGTATTACTGTCTATAAGCACATTACGGGGGGCTAGGTTTTTAATGTTAATGCTTACATTTGTAGTCTGTCTAAAAGTTAGTAATTTCTTATTGCTGTTGTTTATCATTCCACATAAGAATCTTTCATCTGAATGGAAACGTCACAATTTGTCAATGAAGGGCTAAAAATCTGGCTTATGCACAGCACTTACAGCCATTGAGTACTGACAGCCTCTTTCAATTGCAGAATCTAAAACACAACCTCATAATTTGAGGGCAATCCAAGTTACAACCATGGCTCCATAATAATTTACAAACATATCACTTAATACATGTACTACTGGGAGACAAAGAGTTCATTCAGAAACTCAAACCAACAGTGCAAATGTATTCTTACTACTACACAAAATATACAAGAAACCATTGGTAGATATAATCTACACCACTAAATTGGCATTCAAACAGTCAGTTCGACCTACTATTACCCATTTTATAAGCCTAGACGTGCTCTATACAGGGCTGGTCATCCGAATCAAGCACTAGATCTTAATATACTACAAAGGTGCATATTAAAAGATTGGTCGCTTGTAATTTTGATTAACATCCCACTCCAGAATCTTTTATATGGAGCTGACAGAATATGCCAGTGATGGGTGAACATTTTTGCCTTTGCTCGGCACTTCAGGCCGTAGAGCAGGGAGGGTTCTTTGATATGCTGACACCTACTGTGACACGTGACCTCAGTTGTCACTACCTCATCTGAAGGATAGGGACAGCCAACTGGATCACTGATTACCACTGCACCTACTGAGCCATGGTGGCTCTGCATATTCAGGATCAAACAATGATTACACAATTACATGTACACTTCTAGAGAAATTTTCTGCAAATAACCTTTTTTTTTTCTGTGACTGTGTTTTCCTTGACAAAAAGTAATCTATTACACAAAGACAATTCAGAATTTAGTCATAGGCAGCAGACAGACCTCCTGCTCAGATAATCTCAAGTCTTATTTGTTAGCTACCTGTACATTAACAAGTGACTCATGTGTATGAAATCTATTTCTGATGAAAACTAGATGTAACAAGAGCCCATTGAAGGGCACATCATACGCCCGCCGCCGATCA
>JACSZP010030939.1:0-13821 GCA_016161895.1 Pinna nobilis
AAATACACCAAGACTTTATTGGTACACAAATATTTGGCTTCACTTGAAGGCTGGTTAAAATATAAGCATTTCTTCATTTTGGCTGAATTTGGTCCAATATGGCCGTAGCAACCCCTTAAAATATGCAAATTCTTTTCATGTACATTGTATGACTATTGGGGTTCAGCCTATTGCGTTATATTGTACATATACAGGGATTTATCGGACTTGCAAAATGGGCGTATATGGCCCTCAAATAGACTTGTTGGTTCCCCCAAATTTGTTAAAATGTGCATCCATTTGGATGCATAATAAATAAAAAACCAACTTTTTCCTTTTCCATTCTCATCTCCATCTTAATATGATTTACGCTAACAAAGTTGAACTTAAAGACACCTAACAGTACATGTACATGTATTTCATCCAGAGTACTCATTTGTTTTATGTAAACATTAAATTATGAATGTATCATACTTTGTGGACCCTTAAATAAGTATGGATTGGACCCTCAAAGGAAACTACAAGGAGTCCAAGCGACCCTTAGTGTTAGGATGCTACATTGTAGGTAAACCCCTGGTGTCATATAAATTGTAATTCAGAAAAGTAAGAGTCTGTGTGTCTGCCAGGCCTGTTTTCTAATATGAATTGCTTTCTCTGGTAATAGCCTTGAACATTTCTTTCAAATATCAAAAGATCAATTTCAAATACAGCTTAATTTATTGCAATTTTGTTTGTTCATTAGATTGTAAGGATTTACAAGTTCAATAAAGGCCTACATGTACAATATATTTCAATGTACAATGTACAGTACAGGAATGTTAAAGGTTAAACCCACTACCTCAGTACCTGGGAAGCTATTGATACATGTATGTTAATATAAATCTGAATTTTACAAGTCACTTGAAGTTGAAACTTGAATGTGGGTTATAGTTTCTATACAGGTAAAACTAGTACTTAATTAAGTCTCTCTCGATCTCTCATTAACTATCATCCCACTATTTCTCAGTTTACAATTCAATGTACTGGAAAGTAGATAAAACCAATACATACTTGAAAAAAATTTCCTGCACTGTCACAATAACATGCCGAGTTCCTCATTTTGTTATATTAAATTGTTGGTTTTTTTTCTAGGAAATCATGCATTGTTTATTGTAACTACATGTGTAATTTATATATACATGTACACATGTATATCAAATAAGCAGGATATTTGTACTTGTTTTTTTTAATTTTTAAATGTGCAAAATGTATATGATTTGTGTGTATATGTACATGTACATAGAACATGCCTGGGGACTGCTGTTTGGTTAGCGTGTTTGTGTTCTGACCAAGATGTCTGGGGTTCAAAACTGAGCTACACTGCCATTATTTGTCCCTGATGAGACGGTAAAAACACAGGTCCTGTGTCACAGTAGGCTCGTAGGTGCCTGTAATATGTTAAAGAACCATTCTTGCTCTACTATCATAAGTTCAAAACACAGGCTAAAATTTTCTCCCTTCAGTGCATATGGTGACGTTTCCATTATATACAGGTATATGAGAAAGATTTTTGACCGGGACATTAAACAACAATGCAATGCAATGCAACGCAACGCAACGCAACACAACACAATACAACATAACATGCAGTGTTTTCCCTAAGAACCGGCTGGCAGCCAAATTGACCGCTTCAAATGATTTTCTGGCCGGTTCAATCCTAAGATTCAACAATTTTCTAAAGTAGAAACCTCAAGAACCCCCTTCATGGCCTGCTCAAATTGCCCCCCAACCAACATCTTGGCCTATTTGATTCATTTCCAAGCCTGTTCAAATAAAACAAAGGGAAAACACTGACATGTGTTGATGGGAATGGTGAGGGTAAGACTGTACAAGAACAATACAATGAAACCGTCTAACTAACAAAATATGTCTTGCATAAGGATAATGTTCATTACACGATTACCAATATATAGATTTTTATCTTTTTAAAAAAAACAGTCTGAGGGATTGTACAATAGTGGTCAGATTTGATAGGCCATCTCTTGATTCAGATGATTTTTAGGGGAAAAACAAAAAACAAAAAAAGAAAAGAAAAAGAAAAACCAAGCATACAATTAGATCATATACATGTACATTTAAGGCAGGTGGTCTTTTGATTTTCAATGGGTCACCAAGGCATGTTTTAATGTACAGGTAGGACCTACTGTACACGTATTTGAATCATTAACTTGCCAACTTCAAGAAACTAGAGGCAAAATGTTGTTGGATGATTTGGGATTGTCATGTAGCTTCTATTGTTTTTGATTGGTGTCCCACTGAAGAATCTTTCAATAAGTCACATGTGATACGGAAAACAAGCTTTAAATTTTTACTTTCTCGCTTTCTCGATACCTTGTGCCACTGAGCTCAAGTCTTTGAAAAGCAGATTTCTGCTTTGACATGGGACCTTGGCTTTGTTGAAATGAAATTTGGCATGCAGATATATCATGAGGATATCTACATGTAGTTCAAGTTCTCATTTGGTTAAAATTAAATAATTTTTGATAGAAATAAATTCTGTCAACTTAGAAAATTCCTAATAATTCATGAATTTTGTTTGATATTTCTGCAATGGATGCATGCTCATGTATCCAAATGAAATTAACTACCGGGTACATTTAAAAAAAAAAAAGTTATTTTTGTAGATCTGCAGATGTGGTACCAAAAAATCTGATGCCTTGGTAGACTTTGGAATAAAACTTGGAGGCTGTGGCAAGACTTGGAAGTTAAGAGAATGAGTAAAGCAGAGCTAAATATCATCCATTTTAATGATGTCTACAATCTGGATCCACAAAAGGATGAGCCAGTAGGGGGAGCTGCCAGATTTGCGAAATACGTCAAATCATGCAAGAATTTGAATCCTTTGATTCTGTTCAGTGGTGACTTACTGAACCCATCACTGAGTATGTAGCATATGCAATTATGCTTATTTCTACATGTAATTTGATATGATCCATACAATTGAATGTGTGTGTGTCCTTGTAGAGCATGTGTGTCGGGCCGCTTTGGCCAAGTGGTTAGCATGTTTGCCTTTGAATTGTGAGGTTATGGTTATAAATCCGCATCATGATAAGGTTGGCTGTCCCTGTCTTTTGGATGAGACACTGTCACAGTAAAAACTGAGGTCCTGTGTCACAGCAAGTGTTGGCACATTAAAGAACCTTCCATATTCAATGGCCATTAATGTTGAGCAAAGGTAAAGTTTGTTGCCCTTCAATGGCATACAGTGACAGCTCCATGCAAGTGAAAGTTTCTTGAGTGAGACGTTAAACAACAATGCCAACCATGCAAGTGCATTCGTGTGTGTCAGTGCTTTTTTGTGTGCATACAGAATAGTTGTTGCTGCATGTATGAAAGTGGTTGTTGGCATAGACTAAGTGAACCCATCACTGAGTACTCCAGCATGTATATTATATTTGTATAGAGTGTCTGTTAGAAGTGTATAGGTTTTATTGATACATGAACCTACATGTATTACTGTAAATCCAGAAATTTTCGCGGAACTTTATTTTAGTGAATCGATGGCCATGCAATTATTCGCGATGCCATATTTTCGCGAACATGCATTTAAGTTAAAAGTTTGTGTTGTTTGATGCATGTGAATATCAGGTCATTATATTTAGCGAGAACTTTATTTTGGCGAGTAAGTGCTCTCGCGTAATTACGCGAAAGTAAAATTCTCGTGAATAAAACTTGATTTACAGTATTGTATATATACATATGTCATGCAGATCATATATACATGTAACTATCGTTTTCTACGGTGATTTGAGTCTCAAAGGTCAGATTTCTTACTTAGGGATTCCAATTCCCGTGTTTGATAAGTTTCATTTATCTTGATTTCTTCTTTGGTGCAGTGAGTATCTTCTTGAAAGGAGAGCAGATGGTTCCGGTATTTAACTTTATAGGTGTACATGCAGCGGTGTATGGTAATCATGATTTTGGTAAGTTGTTTTTTTGTTGTGTGTTTTATTTTTTTCACTCTACGACATATTCCACGATCTTTCAGTCATATGTTGGCAGCCATTTTTTTGTTGGTGGGGATAGAACCTAATTACACACGTACTTAGGAAGAGATCAACAGCCGTCTACAAGTTAGATTTCAGCTTGGCTCAAAATTGATGTTTACTACAGGCGAGAGACTAAATGGTTTGGAGTGCAATGCTCAAACTCCAAGTATTTGACCATGGAGGTTCTCTCCCCTTGTTAAGTTAGAAGTTGTACCAAAATATGAAATTCAATACAAGGGCTGACTATAGAATGTGAACAATTTTTGTTGGAGAAATTACATTAATCAAGCAGAGGATTCATATATTTTTTCTTTTTTATTCCCAAACTTTACAAGATACATTGAAACATGTACAGTGAAACTTCTATGTAAAGACCTCTTTGAGATACAAGAAAACCGGTCTTTATTGGGGGGGGGGGGTCTTTACTTAGAGGTCATTTGTACACAAATTGTAGTATTTAGGATAGCAAAAAGTAGTCTTTGTGACCAGGTGGTCTTTTTATCTAGGAGGTCCCTAGAGCAGGTTTTACTGTATGTAGAGACCACTGAAAGAGCACAACAGTCTTTATAGTAAGGACTCTTTATAAATGGACTCATTGGTGCATTTTGAACACAAATTGGACATTTGGGGACAATGAGAAAAGCAGTCTTTTTGACCAGGTTGTTAGACAGAGGTGGTCTTAAAAGCTAAGGATTTGCTGTAATTCTGTTTTTGAAATGCCTGTGTCACATATTTTGATTCATTTTGGGCTAAATGTTAATTATAACTAAAATCTAAACAATGAGATAGTACAAGGAAGTCCTTAACCGTCTTAGTTCATATGTGGACGTGTACATAGGAAATGAGTGATAGCTATCTCATGTGGTGACTGTTCCTCTGCCTACAGAAATCCACAGGGAAACTTCCTGCATGTGACAATTTGTCATTTATATCACTGATAGTGATATTAAGTCTATTGATTATACATAAATGTCTTGGTGCAATGAGAGAGAGAGAGAGAGAGAGAGAGAGAGAGAGAGAGAGAGATAGAGAGATATAGATAGATATAGATATAGATAGATATGGGAATCATGGGCACATATAGTCGACCCCTCTTATGCCTCTCCTCAGCATATTTAAGGATGTTTCTGAACACGTTTTAGGAAACTCCTTGAATAGATATACAGNNATATACAGTGGAGTTGGTCTATAACGAAGTCAAAGGGGACTGACTTTTGACTTTATAGGCATCCTTCGTTTAAGCATCATAATTTACTACATAAATAGATACATAGTAATTCTTTTCGGGAATTTTATTCCTCTTGGTTATAGCACTGAATTCGCTTTAAGCCAATTCATTATAGACTGACTCTACTGTATACCCAGTAAAATGTTTGTTTCAGTTGAACTGGGGGACAGTCATGTCTTTGAACTTAGTAGTAGACAAACCCTAGAGAACTATTACCCTCACTCAGCCTTTAGTCTTGGGCAACAGTTCCTAGGTCTTCGAGAGTCAAATGAATCCTGTGACATGGAACTGTGTTTGTCTTACTGTTTCATCTGAAGAAAAAAAACAGCTGTGTCCCTGCATAGACTTGAACCCTGAACTTCTTGGGTCATATGCAAGCACTTTACCAAAGTGGGACTGAGAGTATATGTAGGGTACATGTGTGAAGTCTTTCTTATTAAATACATGTTTATGAAGTAATTTTTGTTTTTTTGTCATCTATAAATTTGTAGATTTCGGTGTTGACCATTTGGAAAGTGTCACTGAGAAAACCAAGTTTCCATGGCTACTAAGTAATGTAAGGGACAACCTGACATCTGAACCATTAGCAGAAGGAGTTATCATGCATATGATAGAATGGGCTGGTCATAAGGTAAGAGAAATTTCAATAATAATAAGAATATCATGCTCCAAAGTCACCAACTTGAGCAAAAACTTGGCATCAACCTTGTGATGGTTAACATGTTTGCTTGAATCCTTATGGAAAACATTAATTTTTACTTGAATAGATAAATACTATACCATTCTTTATTTTTTGGTTCAAAAATTTGAATTAATTTGTGATTTTCAGCCAGAAAAATTTCAAAATATATTGATCATGGTACTCAAATTTGAGTATGTGCTCAAATATTTTTTTACATGAATGACAATTTGAAATATGGAATGTCACAAATATTTGAACAGTATGCTGTAAATATACATACTGAAATGCATTTAAGGCTAAATTTTCTTGTATTTGTTTTAAAATCGAGGGGAGCTTAGTACTGAGTTTGAGCTTGAAATTGTTTGGCACCTCTGGGCCCTGAGAATTTCATTGGAACTTTTCCAATAGACCACATTTACAAAGTCCATCAAAGTTCAGCTCATGTTTCACTATTCTAAGCAATTAAAACCTTAATAAACAGACCACCACAGTGATCAGAGCTATCAAATTAAAATCAGTCTCTTCAATGTTCTGGGAAAGGATCTCATCCAACCCCCCTGATGTCATGTTTTCATAACACAAGGCCGCAGCCTTTGAGAACTACATTTATGCAACATCCAATAAAGCATCAAGGCATTATCACCATGAAAAAAAAAATCCACATACATGTATTTTCTTACTACGAAGTTGGTTTCATTGGTCACTTGTAAACTGCATTTGAAATCTTTTTCATTTCTGCCAAGGATTAAAACTTAGTGTCATGGGGATGTGACCTTAGTGGAGCTCAGCAAGACCCTTGTACTGCAAACTACATGTGTATCCCCAAAAAAGTTAGGTAAAATAAAATTGAATTAGAGTTATAGTTGCACCTGTCTTGAAATACGACCTGCCTTAAGGGACCGCATATAAGGAAACCACATAAAATCAACCTATGATGAGAGACCAACAGTCTTGAAAGACCATATTTACATGGTACAATTTAAAAGGGGTGGTTTCTCAAGACAGGTGCTACTTCATTGATGTCATATTCCATTTCATCTGTTTTAAGCACAGTTACATGTATGGCTTATGGACAGATTGGGACTTTTTTGTTCAGCGATTAATCACTCTTTTTTTCTTGTTTCAGTCATTATATAATTAAACTGTAATGATAATCTTTGATAAGGGTTGGATAGTACACAGACTTAACATTGGTACATGGTAAATAGGCTTCCCTCTTACATGTACATGTAACTACTGAAAACTGGATACAGTCTAACCTGTTTTAACAGACTGTTCAAGGGAAGGAACAAAAAGGGTCACATATGACAGGTGGTCTCTTAATGCAGGTCATTTTTATAGGAAAAAACCATTGTGGGAACCATACATTTAGGTCACATAAGACAGGTTTTCCTTTAATTCAGTGGGTCGCTAAGGCAGGTTAAACTGTGCTATAATCAGAGTCAAATCTATTGAAGGGCCTCAGCGGCCAAGTGGTTAGTGTATTCAACTTCGAATCGGAGGGTCAGGGGTTCGAATCCCGCAGCGCCAGTCTGCAGTTGGCCGTCCCTGTCTTTCGGATGAGACAGTAAAAACCGAGGTCCCGTGTCACAGTAGGTGTTGGCACGTTAAAGAACCCTCTCTGCTCTACGGCCAGCAGTGCTGAGTATAGACAAAATTTGTCGCCCTTCACCGGCACACGTTGATGTCTCCATATGAGTGAAGTATTCTTGAGTGGGACGTTAAACAACAATACAAAAATAACAAATCTATTGAAAATACATTTACTAGAATTATGTCTTTAGACTACAACAAACAAATAATGCTGTAAAATTTTACAGGTTGGTTTGATTGGGCTTGTTGAGGAGGAATGGATTGATACTTTAGCCACACTGGACCCTGAGGATGTCACATTTGAAGATTTTGTGGAAAGAGGAAATGAGCTAGCAAAGCAGCTTCGTGATAATGTTAGTCTAACTCACTAATCAGACCAGTTTTGGTTGGCCTCTTGGATGGTCTTGTAATCTTGTTTCTACTGTATTTATTTGTGTTGAACTTGTCATAGTCTGATAGCGGACTGGCTCACTTTAAACTGGGATGTCCAAGATTTAGTCTCAATGGTGGTATAGGTGCTTTTTGCTGTCCTTTCGAGTCCTGTTTCAAGGATTATCTTGGCATGTTAATGATCCCTTCCTGCACAGGATAATATCCTTGGCACACGTAAAAATGCATGAAACCTGTATCATGTTTGGTGCAGCCATTATTTGACTGAAATAATGTTGAAAGTAGTATTAAACACAAATACATCAAGAACAACATCATCAACATTGTCCAAAGGTAAAGTATGCTGCATTTTAGGGTGCTGATATTATTAAAACTATAATGTAAGTTAGGCCAATATATGTAAATCTTTGGCTATCTCCTCCTATATACAGTTTTAGAGCTACAGCTTTAATCATGTTGATTGATATCAGTGTTTTCCCTTCATTTTATTCGAACAGGCTTGAAAATGAATTGAACAGGCCAAGAATAGGGGTCTTGGGGGTTTCTACCCTCTAAAAGATGTTAAAAACTTAGATTTGAACCGGCCAAAAAATAGCTTGAAACGGTCAATTTGGCCAGCAGCTGGTTCTTAGGGAAAACACTGGATATACATGTACATTTAGTACATCACATGATAATTTCTTAATTTATCATTGGATAATGCCATTAATACTATTTAGTGTAGAAATCATCTGTCCTTGACTACAGGATTACTATACGTAGAAACCGGACTAAACCTAGGTATAGTCCCCCGCGAAAACCTACGTGATGACAATAGCTGTGCCAATGACGTAAAGCCTTGCGACAGAGTGCTTGCAGCAAGAGGGTTAAGTGATTTTAATTTGTTGATTTTATTGCAATATCCTATGGCTAAAGTTTCAAGTAAATATAAAACTATTCATTATTCCTTTTTCTTGAAAAAAACCAACACATGTGATGTGATGTACTAAATCTATTATGAACCACTCCCTCGAGAACAGTTCTCCTATAGTGTTGTCTGGTGAGAAATAGTACCCTTGCCTTACGGCTCGGGTACTATACCTCACCAGACAACACTATAGGAGAATAGTTCCCTCAGGAGAGGTCCATAATAGATTAGTATTTACACACAATGGAGGTCTATTTGTCAACAAGATTTTATGTAAAATGATAATGTTCAGAATTAAAAGGAGATTCTATGTCATTTCAGGGTGCTGATATTGTCATAGCCTTAACACACATGAGATGGCCTAATGATAGGAAGCTGGCGGAGCAGGTTGATGGTATTGACATAATTCTAGGAGGACATGATCATGATTGCGGAATAGAACAGGTTACACACATTCAATGTCTACTGTTACTGTTACAGATATATACTGTCCAGTCAGTCTCTCACCTCTAGTCAGCGTGGATTCCAAACCCGCTGGAACTGCATTTGATTATGTGAGAAAGTTTGCCAGTTTACTTGGGGAAGGAGGGCCTCCGTGGCCGAGTGGTAAGCGTGTTCGACTTCGAGCTGAGGGGTCCAGGGTTTGATTCCCGCAGCTCCACTCCGCGGTTGGCCGTCCCTGTCTTTCGGTTGAGACAGTAAAAACCGAGGTCCCGTGTCACAATAGGTGTTGGCATGTTAAAGAATCTTCCCTGCTCTACAGCCAGCACAGTAGGTGTTGGCATGTTAAAGAACCCTCCCTGCTCTACGACCAGCAGTGCCAAGCACAGGCAAAATTTGTTGCCCTTCTGTGCCGGTGACGTCCACATATGAGTGAAATATTCTTGAGTGGGACGTTAAACAACAACGCAACAACAACAACAACAACTTGGGGAAGGCTGGTGTTCAATTTTTGGGTACATTAGTAACCGCGCTCTTGCCATCAATAAAAATGGCTGCCACCATATGACTGAAAGATTGTTGAATGTGGTGTAAAGCAAAAATAAAAAGTCTATATTCTTGTGAATATCAAAGTGTAATAGTACAGATTAATAATAATCGGCCTCCATGGCCGAGTGCTTAGTGTGACTTCGAATTGAAGGGTCTGGGGTTTGTTTCCCGAAGCGCCACTCCACAGTAGGCCGTCCCTGTCTTTTTAGATGAGAAAGTAAAAACCGAAGTCCTGTGTCACAGTAGGTGTTGGCACTTTAAAGATCCTTCCCTGCTCTATGGCCAGCAGTGCTGAGCACAGGCAAAACTTGTCGCCCTTCACCGGTACACAGTGATGTCTCCATATGGGTGAAATATTCTTTAGTGGGACATTAAACAACAACCTAACAGATTAATAATCAAAGGGAAGTAATAATAGCATATATGTATCTGTTGTATAACTGTTTCACTGTTGTAAACTTCTTATTTGTTGTGAGTAGTTATTTCCGCAATTTTCAAGTTTTGCATTAAATTGCCAGAACTTAAAATTGCAAGCTCCGGATAATTGAGAAATTAAGAGGATTTTTATTCTCATGTTGAATGTGTGTATGTCTATTGAGTCAAAGTGACAATAGTTTGATTTAGTTAATTATTTTCATCATACTAACAACATTAAAGGAACATGCCCATTCATGGGAGAATCCTTTTTGTCCAACAGGCATTCTTGCTTTTCTCTTTTTTTTAAATGCCTGTAGTTTATTGTTTATAATTAAGTCTTACCTGAATTTGTAAATTACAGGTGAACGGTAAATACATTATCAAGAGTGGCACAGATTTTAGAAACTTAAGTAAAGTGAAGATGACAATGAACAATGAGGGAATAGATGTGACTGTGGAGGTGGTGGACATCACATCAGAAATGGAGGAGGATCCAGAGGTGTTAGACATTGTTAAACAGTTACAAGGTAATCTCATTCAAGAAATTTGAAAAAAAACCAATGTAGCTGCTCATCTCTACAAAAATCTTTCACTTCAAAAAATCCCTCCAAGTTTTAATAAAAACAATAAAATAATCACACTAATCATATTTTTAATTAAAAATATCAGAAGAAAATGAGGCATTTCAGATGTATTCTACATAAGAAGATACAGTCTAACCTGTTTTAAGAGACCATTCAAGGGAAGGTGCAAAAAGGGTCACATGTGGCCTCTTAATTCAGGTGATTTATATAGGGAACACATTTTTTGGAACCATTCATTAAGGTTACATAAGACAGGTTTTTAATGTCAACTTAAATAACCTGTGCAGAGATATTTGCATTAAACAAACCAGTATTTTGTGACTTATCAAATGTAATTTACTCTCAACAGGTGATATAAATGAAAAAATGGACGAGTATCTGGGGGATATGAATGTTGAACTGGAGGGAAGGTTTTCTGCAATTCGTACATCTGAAACTAATCTAGGTAAGTATAGCTAGCTTATGGTGACAGTTCATTTTACATTTTCAACAGGAGGGTTTTGACATCATCTGGACCACTGTTTACTATCTGAAACTAAATGTTCCACAAGTGATTGGTTCCATATATGCAGTTCCACTATATGTAACTGTAAGAAGTTATAGCAAGGTGTAATCTTGTCATTATTATAATGTCTTTGAAATCAAATTTCACATGAAACTGATTACTCACTTATTTTGGTCTCTGGTGAGACACCTATCATGCATTGAATTATAATCCTTGTACTTTTAAGGGACTGATAAAATATCACTATTAATGTCAACTATCCTAAATCTGGAAGTAAACGTGCTAGACCTTTTGTCGTGATCTTGTGTTGTCTAGCAAATTAAGTCAATTCTAGAATAATGAGAGTGATGGACACATAACAAGAAAAAAAATGCTATTTCATGTTGAAAATTCAGTACATCATGTCTGGATGCATAGTAGAAATAATTATTTATTGAAGCAGTATGATAACTCATTAATAAGTGCTGAATGTTTGAGCTGCATTCAAAAGTTCTTTGCTCATTAGAATCACATGTATTTTTTTCACAGGCAATTTTGTAACAGACATCATGTTGGAGGTCTCCCATGCTGACTGTGCTCTCTTAAATTCAGGAACTTTCAGATCGGACAGAGTCCATCCTAAAGGTTGCTTCAAACTTCGAGATCTACTAACAATTCTTCCACTGGTTGACCCATTGGTAGTAGTAAAAGTCTCAGGTAAGTGGTTTGTTCATGTGCTGCTGTAATTTGGCTGGAGGCACATAGTGTTACCCAAGTGCCATCCGTCCAACCATCTGCCATTCTGTCTTTGTTTCATGACTGAGTTTCTGATGATTTTCTCAGTTATACATAGGCTACATATTTTGAAATAAATTTTTACATATAGATTCACCATAAGAACATGCAGGTCAAGTTTGCATTTGTGGGAATCAAAAAGTTGTTTGCAGTGATGCCCCTTTATATTTTTATAAGTTGGCAATTTTCCAAGGCTCAGCTAGTAGCATGTGGTAGCTGCTGTGGCCTAGTGGTTAATGGTTGCGTTTTCTAATTTGAGGTCTGGGGTTTTAGCCAAAGCCACATCCTGGTTGTCTGTCCGTGCCTTTTGGATGAGACAGTAAAAGTCAAGGTCCCATGACAAAGTAGATGTTGGAATGATAAAGAACCCTCCCTGTTCCATGATGTTAAGTGCAAAACAGAGGCAATATTTGTCCCTCTTCACAGAAACATGATGACGTCTCCATTATAAGTGAAAGATTATTGAGTAGGACATTAAATAAAGATACAACTAACCAACCAAGTAACATGCTGGCTTCTCTAGCAAATCGTTAATGGTTTGAATCCATTTGACAGCAATACTGTTTTCCTGCCTTAAAGGTGAAAAATAACAACTTTGACATAAGAGTTAAGCATTACAGATTATTATACCTTACTTAAGAATCCTTGAATTTTACATTTGACAAACTACACTGTTCAACGGTGAAATGATGTGACGTTGTAACCATGGTCACACCGTGTAACAGTGTAAATTGCTAAACGTTTAACTGCTGCGCAAATACGGTGCGCGTTCGGTTGGATTGTTATCATTTCACATGGATCATCTGAATGTTTTACATAGTTGTATCACAATAGCGGCAGGTTAACTAAGCGCGTCAATGATACAGATCAGATGAGTGCAGAAGACAGAAATGTAAACAATGGCTAGATTTGCAGCTGTGAATGTAGGCGATCTACAGAAGCTTATAGAGGATAAAGATTGTATAAATTGAAGTTCGGTATAAAAAAATAAATATAACATTCTTTTGAGTGTGACAGTGTATATTGTCATCTCGAGGATTATCACTATCATATATCACAGTGATAATCCTCGAGATGAAAATATACAATTATTGACTGGGTCAGAGGGAAACAGCAATTTTGTTGGCACCCGAGGTTGTGACTATTGCTCGACGCGAAGCGGAGGTTTGACAACAAAATTGCTGTTTCCCTCGGACCCAGTCAATAATTGTTTTGTGATATGAAACAACTTTTCTTGGCTGTTGTGTCTACTGCGTAAATTTCCTCCATAATTCAGCACAAAATTTCCACGAGACCATGTCAGTTTCATCACTTAAACCAAATAAATCATCAATAGATGCCATAGTGTTTGTCAAATGTTCGTCTAGTATCCTCATGGAGCCTTTATAACATTTGCCACAGTTTTACTGTCACGGTCATTTAATATTCCCGTCCGATATTCCTCATCGTGACTTCTGCATGATTCTCACATTATTAACACTGGAAAAAGATGCAGACGCAAAATCTATTCATGGTCACAGCGGCATTTGAAACGTTAAATAATCAAACTGCAGTTTGATCAAAATTGCGGGAAATTCAAAGTGTCTCCTTAACAATCAAGAGAGGGCCGACAGTAAGAATTAAATGACCGGGCAGAAAGAACTGTTTTTGAAGGAAAGATTTAATAGCAAGTCTGTTGGCTTTTTTTCCTCTATAGTTAGCCCACCATCATACTGATGGTGGGCTTATCAAATCACTTTTCGTC
>JACSZP010030952.1:0-16543 GCA_016161895.1 Pinna nobilis
GTGTATTTCTTGTGGTCAGGCATTTCATTTCATACCATTGTGACCTTGACCTGTATGCTTGACCTACCTTAATGAATGTTTTACCATGATTTATCCTTAAAATGGTAAGTGTTAGTACATTGATATTTCACGTATATACATGTACTTTTTATGACAAATTCATCCAAAATACCTGACCTTGACCTTTAGACAATGTCATGTTTGATTTTTTGTGAAGTAGATATACATTGTATTTTATTTAAAATTTCTGTTGATATGCTTGACATCTGAAGGTTGCACCTTGTTTTCATGACAATATATTTTGTGACATTATGACCTTGACCTTTCATTTCATAACCAGCTTTCAGGTATGGCATAGTATTCATAAACTCATGTTAAAGGAAACATAAAAAAAATACTTATTTGAGAGAAGATGAGAAGAGTTCCAGTGGAGCTGTACTAAACCATCAATGCATGATTTCCTATTGTTTAACTCGTTCACCCCTGAAAAACAATTGACTCTTCAGTAAATCAATGATCGGGATGAATCCAAATGTATCTTTAGGGGTGCATTCACTGGAAAGTAACAGTGATGTACAATGATTAAATGTGAGATGCATATTTTTGCAGGCAAAGCAGAAGCACCGACATTCACCCGCAAACTCAACAATAGGGAATGCAAAGAGGGCCGTCCAGTCAAATTTGAGTGTGCAACCATCGGCATACCGCAGCCTGAGGTCTTATGGTGTGTATATATTTAGAAAACTCATTAGATCTGATGGAAATAGTTCTTGTTGATTGTTTGATAAATGGTATCTTTCATCTTTGAATACAATGTACTAAATACAGTAAAAGTATTATTTTCAATAGAGACCTCCGTGGCCTAGTGGTTAGCGCGTTCTACTGCGAAATCAAAAGATCTGGGTTCGAGCAGCATAGCGCCACTCCGTGGTTGGCTGTCCCTGTCTTTCGGATGAGACAGTAAAATCCGAGGTCCTGTGTCACAGTAGGTGTTGGCAAGTTAAAGAACCCTCCCTGCTCTACGGCCAGCAGTGCCGAGCATAGGCAAAATCTGTAGTCCTTCACCGGCACACAGTGGTGTCTCCATATGAGTGAAATATTCTTGAGTGGGATGTTAAACACCAATACCAATACTAAATACAGTAAAAGTATTATTTTCAGAGCTCCGCTTATCCAATTTAATTTTCTGAATCCAGTTGGTGTTGATCCTCACACTTTACAACTCTATGAACATGAATCTAATTGATGAAATATTTCATGTACAACTGAATCTAGTTTATAAACGATATGAAGGTTTTATTTTTCAAATGGAATTTGCTTGGAGAAAAATTTTTCAAGCGGTGTTGGCCTTTGTAAGCTATTCAGTTCAGTGTATAGAATGCTTCATTAATTCAGACAATTTACTGGTAACTGAAAAAAGTTGTCCAAATATATAAGGAATCACTGCACTAAAGTAATTGTATGTCCATTGAGGTGTTCAGATAATCTCGGTTTTACTGTAGATTTTTCCTCTTTTTTTATATTATTTGAGCACCTTTTTATAATTAGGTTCCTGAATGAACAACCGATCGAAGGTGGACTGCGATTCCACATTGATGAGCGTAAGAGCTACGCAGACATCGTACACAGTCTTACCATTGACAACACAGAAATCGAAGATGGAGGAGAGGTCAAGGCCATTGCTAAAAACAAAGCCGGAGATGCTGTCACTATTGCCAGGCTGACCATCGAAGGTTTGTTTTTATGATTGCCAGAGTTGCCAACCTTGAAAAAATTCCATGGGGGAAACACTAAATTTTAACTAGAAGTAATTTTAAAATTTAAGATTTTCATAAGGGAGATAAGTGTTTTTTCTTAATGAGTAACAAACATTTACAGAAAAATGTTGTCTTTCTTTTTATGGAGGAGACTTGGCAAGTTTGGAACGCAGCTTGATGTAAGGAGAGCGATATGCCTGATATTTGCACATCTTAAATTAAAAAATCTGTATTATTCAAAACAGATAAATAAAACAATAATATACAAGTCACTATCGTATGATTATTCAAATATGTTCAACATAAAGGTTTAATTGGTACACTTATAGTTCAACAACTTTGAAATTAATTTCTTGAAAATTTGAAATTTTACAGAAAAGAAAGAATCACCCAAATTCATCAGGAAACTGGAGAATGTCGATGTGGTGGAAAAATCATCAGCCATCTTGGAAGTTGAAGTGTCTGGCAAACCTAAACCACATGTCACATGGTATGGTTCCCTTACCTAATTTCCTGTTACGTGTATGATTGTCCATGTTTGATTTTCAGTGATCCCCATAACAAAGTTATGAATTAAGATGCTTTGACGCCATGGCCAAGTGATTAGCGTGTTCGTCTTCGAATAGAAGGGTCCAGGGTTTGAATCTGCACAGCACCATGCTGCAGTTGGCTGTCCCTGTCTTTCAGATGAGAGGATGAAAATCAAGGTCCCATGTCACAGTAGGTGTTGGCATGTTTAAGAACCCCTCCCTGCTCTTCGGCCATAAGGGCCGAGCATAGGCATAATTTGTTGCCCCTCACTTGCACATGGTGACGTCTCCATATGAGTGAAATATTGTTGGTTGGGACGTTAAACAACAATACAACAACAAGGTTAAGAAGCTTTTTCTTTTAACTTGACGTCTAAGAGAAAAATTTAGTGGTCATACATTTTTCGGTCAGGTGGCCAATGGCCGGTGCTTGAGGAACAAAAATTTGATGGTACATGTAGCTCTCTTTTTGACTTTGTGAAACTGAGATCTAGAATTGAATGTAGCAAACATGAACATGTAATGTTATGATTTTTTTTATAATTCAGGCTCAAATCGGACAAAGAACTCAAAGATGACGAAGATGTTGAAATTCAAATTGACGACAGAGTCCACAGACTTGTTCTCAAATGTGTCAAAAATCCGGACGCTGGTCTGTATACTGCCCGCGCACACAATCCAGCCGGACAAGTGTCCTGTAATGCCAGAGTCAAGATAATGCGTAAGTAATTTGCATATAAAACCCTCCCCTTTCAGTTTCTGTCTATTGTGAAATGATATCCTGTCATATTTTTCGTAAACTACGTGCAGTGTCAGTACTGATAGGCTAACTGATTGGATTGCAGTATGGGTGTCATTGATTTATTTCAATACTTAGGGAACTATTTTAGTGAAGAAAAAAAAAAATGATACAAGATATGGATTTGAACTTAGACTTCACATCAAAATGATTTCCAGAATTTATTGATCTTACACGGATATTCTTTCTGTGGAAGAAGAAAGATTCTCAGTAATATTATCTTTCTCAAAGCACCTTCTGTCACCTCCCCCAGCACAATATAATCTCCCAGAATTATGTAATGTTGAAATACAGTCTAACCCAGCTTAAAGATACACTGAATCAAAAGACTACCTGAATTAAAGGGCTAACTATCTTATGTGACCTACCTGGTGAATACATGTATATGACTCCAAAATACGTCGGTTTTGAGATACTTTCCCTTCGTAGAACTCTTCAGTGTGAAGACCCGATTAGCTGGCGAAGTATACAGGAAGGTGGGACTGTTCTCATTTGATAACTACGCGTGCATCTGCATATCAGTATTGTTATTTAGATATGCCTCATTTCAACATTATCAAACGAATATAATTAGGTATTTTCACTTACTAAAGGTCGAATTCCATTATTTTCTATCATGAAATCATGAAATAAATGTTATACGTTTGTATGCTATACCCTTTCCTTACTTTGAAAACAGTCCCACCTGCTTCGTTATACATTGTCCAAATACACCTCCAAGAGCAGAAGAGTTACAATCTCAAACTCCCGTTTTGTCTTTACTATGTAAATCACCTGACTTAAGAGACCACCTGTCATATGTGACCTTTTTTTATTCTTCCCTTGGACGGCCTCTTATAGCAGGTTAGACTTCAAGAAATGTTTCCTCCATAAATTAATTAGGACTTGTATTTTTTTCATTAGCTGCCAGAAGACCATCAATTCTGCAGAAGATACCAGACATGCTTGTGCCAGAGGAAGGCCAGGTCAAACTGGATGTCAAAGTAGAGGGACTTCCTTTACCGGAGGTCAAATTTTTTATCAACGACGAAGAAATTGAGGAGGGCGAAGACGTCCATATCACCTTTAACAGGAGGGACAGTACCTACTCTCTCCTCATTGACAAAGCTTCATCAGAATTACAAGGCACAATCAAAGCTGTGGCCATCAGCAGTGCCGGAGAGGACACAACCTTAGCCGAACTAGAGGTCAGAGGTCATCCACCAAGCTTCAAGGAAGTACCAATCAAGTGCACAATCCTGGAAGGTGACACTGCAATTTTCCGTTGCCGTGTTAAAGGGGAGCCCAAACCCGACATTCAATGGTCCAAAGGCAAATGGAACAAAATCAAAGATGGTGGTAGATACAAAGTGTATGAGGACTCAACTGGGGAAAATGTTTTGGAGATACAAGACATCAAGAGAAAGGATGCTGGAACATACCTGGTAAAGGCCACCAATGAGCATGGCTCAGAAGAAGCACCGGCTACCATCATTGTCACCGACAAAGTGGAGGAGGTGGAAGACTGGAAGGCCAAGCTGAAACACAGGTAATTAAACGTTACAGTGAAGCTTCACTAATCCAGACTACTGTAAATCCTGTTTTATTCACAAGAATTTTATTTTTGCGTAATTACGCGAGAGCACTTACTCGCCAAAATAAAGTTCTCGCTAAATATACTGACCTGATATTAACATGCATCAAACAATGCAAATTTTTAACTTAAATGCACACTTGCGAAAATATAGTATCGCGAATAATTACATGACCCCTGATTTGCTAAAATAAATTTCCGGGAAAATTTCTGGATTTACAGTACTTCGTTCCAAAGAAAATTGTCTGGATAAATGAAGTGTCCGGATTACTGAAATGATATATCATAATGTGTAAGGCAATCTGAAAGATTTGTTCCCTGGAAATGTCGTCTGGAAGGTGAAGCATCCGGATTATTGGCGTCCGGATTAATGAGGCTCGACTGTACTCTGTTTTCCCTAAACTGTACAAGGATAGAGTACATAACCGTGAAAATCTTCTCAAAAAACATGTCAAATACCCCAACCAGCTTTCAAATAGCTTTGTCGCCACGCTTTGCTAACTGTCTAGTGCAGTTGATGTAATATTATTTGCAGAACACAACAACTTTAATGATTGTTGTTTAAAAAAACAGAGTATAGTTTACAGTGTAGCTTCACTATTCTAGACTTTTTCCTTCCAAAATATTGTCAGGATAAACGAAGTGCCCGATTACTGAAACTTATATTGTATAATGAGAAATGCAATATGAAAATTTTGCCCTCCGGAAGTTTTGTCTTGAAGCCAAAGCATTTGGATTATCCGCATCCAGATTAATGTGGCCCAACTGTAGCTGGTTGTTCTATTTTTTAATCTTTTATTCAAGAATCATTATAAAATGTATTGAGTTGCCACCAATGCCGGTAAAGTGCACCAAATTTGGCCTATACTGGGTATTTTCCGCCATTGAGCAGGGGGGGTTCTTGATTGAGCAGACACATATTGTAACAAGGGGCCTTGATTTTTCTGAGTGATGGGGACAGACATAAATTCAAACCCATGACCTTACATTCAGATGGGAAAACACTTACCAATGTACCATGGTGTACTCTTGGGTTTTTCATGTCTTGATTATAAAGATTTATATTATTTTTATTATTAGTGTAATGTAAAATCACGCTTATATAAAAAATTAGAAAGTTTTCAAAGCAATCCCCATAGATGGATATACTACAAAAAAAAATCATGAATTGAATTTGCTTTACCAAAAGTCTTTGAGCAGAAATAAAATAAAGAGTTGTTTTTTTATCTACACAGAGAAATTGCTCCCAAAGAAATCGAGGAGGGTGAGTTGATCCTTCCTGAGCTGAGACATGTTGAAATGGAGGAAAAACCACAGGAAAAAGAGAAGTTCAAGCCAGAAATCAAAGAACTGGAAGAACCAGTGGCCTACGAGGTCATGTTCAAGAGGAGGAAATCTGAGGTATGGCTATCTGGAATAGGTGAAGAGTTAGCTCCCCTTTAAGCTATGAAGTAAAATTTGTTCCTTTTTGGAAATGTTTATTGAAATAATGATATTAACTGTATCATAATGTCTGATTCTTTGATAAAGGGATTTTTCCCCTTATTTATGTATATTAAGTTTTTCATTTCCATTTTTTTTCCTGAAGTTCAGGGGAATAGGAATGTGGAAGGAGGAGGATTATCAAAATACATGTAAACAGTTTTTACCTGTATCTGTAATAAAAAATGGTATGAAATAGGTGGTCATCGGCATAAAATAAACTTTACTGTGGTTTGTCTTTCAGCTTGAACGACTACCAGAAGAATTTGAATATGACCTACCCAAGCGAGAAAAACCAGAGAAAGACGCAGCCCCAGAAGTAAAACCAGAAAAACCAGTTGAAGAGAAACCCAAAGAAGAGGTGAAAGGTCGTTACACTCGTGCTGTCAAAGAAATGGAACTTGAGGAAGCTGAGGAAATTCAGTTGATTATTCCAAAAATCAAGGTAGACAGTTTTCCCTAATTTATTATAGATGTGTCTACATGTAGTATTAATAACATGTATACCCCCCCCCCCCCCACACACACACACACACACACACACACGTTAGATGTGCATCAAAACTTACTGCTAAATAGGTTACTTTAGACATTTTAATACCTTTGGTATCTTTTGCATCATGGGAGAAACAAGTACTACTTGGATATTTGGTGTAAGTTTCTATTTTCTATCGGTGTTTCTGTTGGTACCAAAATATCTTACCATTTAAACCTTTGATCTGCTTTTATAAGACTTTGATATACATGTATTCCATTTGACCTTATAATCTTGACATTTATCCCCTTTTTTGTATTTTCATAAAGAAAACCAACATTTCAATATATTTTATTCTCTTTCAGTGGGAAGTTTTGAGACCACTTGAAAACATCAATGTGACTGAAATGGAGGAGGCTGTCTTCGAATGTGAAATAAGCGTACCTAATGTCAAGGTCACTTGGACAGTCAATGGCAAAGAGGTCATACAGACGCCAAAACACATCATCAAGGCTGACGGTAAAGTCCACAAACTTATAGTAACAAAATGCCAACTTCAAGACCAAGGAGAGATCAAATGCTCATATGCTAAGCTCAGCACAGCAGCAACACTCACTGTTGAAGGTAAATGTCAAAGGTCATGACCTCTAGTGTTACATGTACTGATGTGAAGATGTTCAGGTTGTATCAACATATCAGTATTCTCTAGGTTCACAAACGTTCATCCCCTTGACCTCAACAATAGCTTCATTCAATTATTAACATTGCTGCTGTGATGTCATGTACAATACAGCTTATATAAGAATCGTTATCGATTTACTTGATAAAGGCCAAGGGGTAAGAAATTTGTGAACCTAACAGTATGTTGATTATTTTTACTTAAGTATACAGGTGTACTTCCCTTTTGAATTTCCTGGAATACCAATTTAGTTATCACTTTATATTTGCCACACAAATTTGCACTGAATGTATCACCATTTCCTTGAATATTACATTATCAATTTCCTAAGTCTGAGACTATTAGATGTGTTGAATTTTTAAAAACAAAAAAAGAAAAAGGATAGAAAATTTGGTGAAAATTCATATGTCATTAAATAATATTTAATTTTTAAAGCAGCAAATCGATTGACTTGGCCATTTACTCATTAAACCCTGAAATATAATGGACTCTTCCTGAAATCAATGATTTAGGTAAATCCAAATGTGTTTTTAGGGGTGAATCAGGGTTAATGGGTATTACCGATCAAACAATGATTTTTTTTTCTTACAAAATTTTCAAATGCAGTATATAGATACATTATTTTGTTTGATACTCCTTACAATAATACATTCTCACCTGCCTATGCAACCCACTGAATAAAAGGATTACTTGTCTTATATGACCTTATGGTATGCTTCCAAAAATGACATTTTCCTCGATCAATAACCTGCATTAAGAGACTACCTACCATATGTGATCCTTTTTGCACTTTTCATTGGAGAGTCTCTTAGTACAGGTAAGATTGCACTCTATGAGCATGATTCCATTCTATGCATGTGGTATTTCAGAGTTACCTAGAGAATTCACTCAGACCTTAGAAGATACTATTGCCGCCGAGGACACCGATGTGACCTTCACCTGCAAGGTCAACGACGAAGATCTGGAAGTCAATTGGTTGATTGACGGGAAGACGCTGCCAGAGTCCGATAAATATCTAGTCACTTCCGAGGGTGCCACTCATACCCTCACCATAAAGAATGTGGCACCGGAAGACTCCGGTGATGTCTCTGCCACATTTAACGATAAAACTACCTCAGCCAAGCTCAGCGTAGAAGGTGAGGTTTTACTTTTCCGTTATGGCCGAGTTGATCGAAGGTGAACCAGGAATGAGAGCTCGACTTTGTATTTTCATATTACTGATGAATTTTATCAAATTGGGTTGATGTAATTTAAAATGCAGTGTCACTTCTGAAAGCCCTTGCAACACACCAAGGATACCCATGTGGCACCACAGTGGCTACTTGTGTTTTTCATGTGCAACCAATATGGTGATTGCTGCATGTACTCACATCTATGGCACAGTCCTGATGATTTTATTGCACAAGTTTACCTATAATTAAATAAAAACTTAAAATTTTTAATTCAATAAATTTTTGATTTTGTCAACCCCACCAACCTCCCATTAATGCTAAACATCATCATGGTTTTTCAGTCCTTGAATTCCAGTTTCTTGAACACTCTCCTCCATTCAGAATATTTTGTTTACCTTGTTACTATAGTTTACAAAAAAATCACTAATTTATCATGAAATTGTGAAGAATGTTGGTAAATTATTAAGTCACAATTATATATTTGAGGACTTTGTTTGTTCTGCTGCTCACCAAGTTTTGACAACTTACATCAAATTCGTTAACAGAAATCACTGCCGATTTTGTCGTCCCACTCAAAGACATCACAGCAGACGAGAACTCTACCGTGACATTCGAGTGCAAGTTGACCATTCCCACCAATGGTGTCCGCTGGTTCCTTGATGACGTGGAACTAAGACCCGGGAAAAATGTTGAGATCATTAAAGATGGAAAGATACACAAACTTGTCATGAAAAATATCACCATAGAAGACGAGGGCGAAATTACGGTGAAAGTCGGTGAGAAATCATCTACTGCCTCACTGTTTGTGAAAGGTATGTATTTCTGTCAATCTCACATTCATTTTTTGAATAACAATATTTTTATCTGTCATGCTTTTCTAAAATACAGTGGAGTTGGTCTATAATGAAGTCAAAGGGGGTTGACTTTTGAATTCCTTGAACTCCTTCATTTTAAGCATCAGGATTTACTACATATATAGATAAATGATACTTCTGTTTGGGGATTTTATTCCTCTTTGTTACAGCACTGAATTCTTGCTTTAAGCCAATTTGTTATAGATCGACTCTACTGTAATCTGTATTTGCATTTACGGTGCCAAAAAAACAAATTGGAGATTCGAAGGGGGCATTCAAAATTCGAAAATCAAACAATAGACAATGCCATGGCCAAAACGAAAGGAGACAGTACCACAAGTTGTAATCTACACAAAGACACATTAAACTAAAAATAGAGTAAAATAATTCTCACTTAAAACTCAGGATAAGTATATGTACATGTACAGGTGTGGCCAAAGGGTAAGCAACTCCTGCACCATGTAAAGCACCGGTCATGTCACCTGTGTTTCAAATACGCAGATGTCTACTTGAACATCATCTCTGCCAGTCATTCCTCATGATTCACATATAACTTTTAAATGCCAGTGGAAACATCTGTATAATAGGTTAAAGGAATATTTCCCACTGGTTCCCAAAACAGGTTTCACTGTATGATAGATACAGTACATGGGAACTAAACAAATTCTTCCCTGGTTACTTCCTTTTGCCAGATCTAGTACCGTTCTGTACATTCACATTACAGAATTACCTGTAGAGTTCGTCATGGCCTTGACCCCACAGAAGGTGGAGGAACACCAGGAATGCTCATTCACCTGTGATGTTAACAAGCCGGATCTGACAGCCGACTGGTACAAAGACACCCAGAAAATCAAACCCAGCGACAAACATGACATCAAAGACGAAGGAACGTCACACACTCTCCTCATCAAAGATGTCGACCAATCAGACGAGGCAGAATATTCTGTCATCATTGGCGACCAGAAGAGCTCAGCCTCCCTCAGTCTTGATGGTATGTTGTAGAATTTTTTTATTCTAACAAAGATTGCTACCCCACAAAAAGAAACATTTGACCTTTTGGATGAGATCATTGGAGATGATCTTGATGTTAAGGCGGTATTCTATATATCGTGTAATTAGAATTTATTAACCTTCATGCGTATCCTAGACTTAAACGATTCATTTATTCATGGTTATGCCAAGTTTATATACATTTTTTGCATGCCATAAGGTCAACCATGTTATTATCATACTAATGAAGTTTTGTCCATCTTAAATGTGGAAGCTTGAGTCCTTAGTGCTAGAAAAATTTACATACCTCTAGGATATTTTTAGATAAAGATGGGGAGGGGGTTGTTTGGTTGGTCGGGGGTTGGGGTAGTTTCATATGCCATATTTTTAATGTCTACAGGGAGCATTCAAAAAAACATATAAATTGGTCATTCTACTACACATGGTTGGCACTGCATGGTTATCTGCATCATCATTATTTTTTTGTTACTACTATCCTACATATTTATTGAAGAAAATATTGAATTTATTACATGAATTATAGAATTTCAAACATTTATTTATACCTTGATGAAAAAAAATCATATTACAGTGAGAAATTTCCTGTAAATTCTATTTTAATATTATCTTTGGAGATTTCTTTTCTTTTTTTTTGTTGTTGAAAAATTCAAATGAAAGAAAGTCATTTGTATGTTTTTCCTTACAAAATATGCTGAAAGTTACCCTTTTCATGTGCTGGTCAGGCTGATTGCCAGTCTTGACCATCATATTCCAGTCGACTATTGTATGGTCATTTTTGTTGTATAATGTGACTGACCATCACAGAAAGAAATCTTAACCAAGATTAATTTTTTCAGTATGAGTAGGCTATTCATTTATTCCAGTTGTAATATGATTTGTTTTGTCTATTTAGCAAGATTTTAACTGCATGTTCAATTATCATGTTATTCTTTAATGGAATGAAATTGATTGAGATATAAGTATGGGTATGTCAATTTCATGGACCTTAAGTAATTTACATATACATGCAGTAAAAATTGACAAGGAGATTCATTTCATGATATCAAATCCAGCAATTGTTGTAAAATAATTTGTGTCCCATTCAACCCTTTTAACCCCAAGTACGAGAATGGTATGCTCTTTTCTTTTGTCTTAGACCAATCCGTTTTTGCCTATGGTGTTGAAAGGTTTAATATTGAATTGACAGAATTTGAAAACTTTGAATCTGATCTTTATGTTTTATATTAGTAAAATATACATGTAAAATTTCTAGTCATTAGATTTGAGAATGACTTTTCTATGCAGAATTGCATTACATATATAAATGTTGGTATTTTGAATTACTTATTTACAAAAGGCTCTAAAATAATGAATCAATGATGAAAGAGACAAATAAAATTCCTTTATAAGTAATTGTATGCCGTCAGTCCAACGAACATTTTATGGTTTACTGATTTTTATTTATGATTGTCATACTATCGGAAATGACTCCTCGTCAATTTACTCTTTTGAACAGAATGTGCTGTATTTATAAAAATACAGAACATGTTTCTTTTGCATCGTTTATACCCATGATGCATCTTGTTGTAACCATTTGCACCTGTAATTATGTATAGCTCGTTTTGAATTTGATTTTGCCTTGCAGACTCACCTGTAAAAATCATAAATCCTCTTAAGAAAGTCAAGTCACATGACTCAGAGAAAGTGACACTCATGTGTGAACTGTCTAAACAAACCAATCGCTGTACCTGGCTCAAGGATGGCGAGCCAATCAGTGACTGCATTAAGTACAGACTGACCTTACAGGGTCATGTGCATAAATTAGTTATCAGTGATTTGACTGTTGAAGATGAGGCCGTGTACATGTTGACAGTTGACGATACGAACACTTCCTATTTTCTTGCCACTGAAGGTCGGTAACACCGAGAGACTTTTAATACGAGAGTGATCGCACGTTGCACGAACTGTTGTCGTTATGTTACACATGTGATGTGTGTAAAAACACCTGAAATATGTGTACACGTGCATAGTTACACTAACATCAAATCGATCACTTACATTTAAATTCACTTGTTAACATATTTCACTCAAGAATTCTTGTTCAAGATTTATGAATTATGCAATACATTTAGACTAAACTGTAGGTCCATACTTATTCTGTTAAACATTTTTCTTATTTTTTTTTTTTGTACATAGTAACTAATAATACTTCAGTTGGTTTGTAGTATAGGCTAGAGAAAAAAAATAGAAGGCTTTATGCAAACAAATTAAAATGGAAGATAGACTAAGCTTAGAGATAAAACCAAAAATAGTTGTGAAAAGTTGAATCATTGTTAAGCTATACTGACCCTATCAGACAAATAGCAAACAAGTGACCAATGATATTACAAATGATTTGTAAATAAAAAGTTATTCATCTAAATTGACAATAGATGACTAATTTGAAGGAATGACTAATACTACACAGATGATTCAGAATAGTCTAGTCAAGAAAAAAATTGCCTCAACACAAAAACAATATTGATTGATTCATTCATTCATATGGCCCATCTCTGTGAACACACCCTGTAGTCCAGTATATGTAAACATACAGCTGCCTTCCAATTTGTGACTTGTATATACATGTATCTGTATATCAATGAATTAACCTTATCCAAAAATGTAAAAAAACAAATGTTATCCTTCCATGAATATGAAACCTGTTGTGTGTCAAAATATATCTGATGAGATACTATATATTAACTTAGTATAAAAGTGTGCTCTAATATATCTGATGAGATACTATTTATTAACTCAGTATGATACCTAAATGCTCTGCCATATCTCCTAGGATATCTAATGAATTACAAGGCCATTCACATGAGTTACATTATATAAAGTACCACCTATCTCAATAAGAGTATCTGTAACATCACGTTTATAATATATGACATATTTTCCAACTCACTAAATATTCACTACATGTCTCCCAACTCACTACATAGTTACCAACTCATGATATATCTACAAACTCACTACATCCACACACACCATTAGTATATTAACTTTTGTGTACACCTGTACCTGTGGATGCTGTTCTGTGACATCCACACACACCTCAGTATATTAACTTTTGTGTGCACCTGTGCCTGTGGATGCTGTTCTGTGACATCCACACACACCATCAGTATATCAAGTTTTGTGTACACCTATACCTGTGGATGCTGTTCTGTGACATCCACACACACACACCATGAGTATATTAACTTTTGTGTTCACCTGTACCTGTGGATGCTGTTCTGTGACATCCACACACACCATCAGTATATTAACTTTTGTGTATACCTGTACCTGTGGATGCTGTTCTCTTTACTTACTCATCACAAATAACCCATGCATGGATGACTTGTGCTCGTTGTGTTCTTGTGAAGTTTGGAGAAGAAATTTACAGCTGCAAGGGCATTGAGGTTAGTGAATGTACTCTAGTTTTCCTAAGAGTCAACAATTTTTTTTTGTTTGCCCTTCCCCTATCTCTCTTTACATTATTTAACTCTTTTTCTTCTCAGCTATCTTTCTATCTCAATCATTGTTAAACCACATTCTCTCTACCTTTTTATTCAAGTGCTCTCTCTCTCTCTCTCTCTCTCTCTCTCTCTCTCTCTCTCTCTGAGAGGAAGAGAGGAGAGCTGCAGTATTTGTCTAGAGTTTATGTTGTAGGTTTTATGCCTGTTGTCTGATGCATCTTGGGAAATATTTGTATAGATTTTGTTTGATTTACATTTATTTCAACTAACAATTGCATTATATTGTCATACAGCTGTATTCAATATCCAAACATATTGAGAGGATTCATAATGATCATATTGTTTACTATAAAATATGACATAATTATTTGGAAACAATATTGCCTATATATTTACTACACTATATATACATGTATAAACTCACAAGCATATCCTCTATATAAAGAGAGTCACAATTTTTTGTGGGATTTTCATGAAAATTTGTATCTGGGTGAAACAACTGATGTGAGATCAGAATCAGGTCAAGGTCAAGATCTGAATCTTAGGGGGGATATCATTTCACAACTGAATTTCAAAATCTGCATTTTTATGCCATACCTTAAAATGGCTGGAGGCATATAGTGTTGCACCAGTCAATCATTCCCTCCTTCCATCTGTCCCAATATCTTGCCTTCGCACCTCGTCTTAAACCCTAAGGACGATTTCAATGGAACTTGGCATAATTAATGATCACAACATGGAGGTGTGCATTAATGGGAAGAGGAAGGCTCTTCAAAATTAACATGTATTACAAGAGTTATAGCTCTTGGACTTAAATTCTTTTATGTGTAAAGCAGTATCATTGTGTCGTTGTTATTGTAGTCAGCGGGGGCATTTTTTGGCATACTGATACATCTAGTTCAAACATATATGTATGCAGCATACCTACACTCATATGAGTTCTTTTATATGGTACATGCCATCATGGCTCAGTAGTTAGTGGATTTGCTTCTGTGCCATGGTCGAATTGCTTTTCCTATCCTTCGAAAGAGATATTGGAAAACAGAGGTGCTGTGTCACAGTAAGTGTTGGCACATTAACCCTTTCACCTCTGCAGACTGTAATTGACTGGTACAACACAGTGAAAAAGAGCATTCTACTTTGATACTTAGGGATGAAAGTTTTGAAGAATATTCACTGTTCAATGATCCAAAAAGCTGAGCAAAAAAGTAGGCCAAATTTGTTGCCACCTTCACTGGTACTTGCAGGTATCTTCATAATATTAAGTGACAAAATTTTTGAATACCATAGACTGTAATAAACAAATACAAGAACATCATATTTAGAGTGAATATAAAATGTATACAGATTTCAATGATAAATAACTTTCTTTGCTTCTCTTTGAATTGTGGATCAAGGGTGTCAGACACTAAGACTTTTACATTAATGTTAGTCGGAAACAAACATTAGAAAGAATAATTGGATACAAAAGACATCAGGACTGGGTGCCATAAAACTTGAGAATTTACTTAAGTCTGAGAATTTTCTCATTTCCAACAAATACTGTATTCTGATTGGCCTAGAGCCTGAAGTCAAGAAAATCAAGTCAAGACTTAAGTAGATTCTCAAGTTTTATGGAATCCAGCTCAAGAAACTTAGAATTAACAAAGATTAAATATAAACATAAGGAAAAAGTGCTAATAATTTGAATATTTATAGGAAATAAAAATCGGAAATATATAATTTGTTTTCAATAATATCAGGAGCCCTGAAATTAATAATGATATGAAATATACATTAGGAAACTTGCTCATGAATGCTGTGTGTACATTTTTTCAATGTTCACTTACTTTTCGTTATGACAGAGGGCCCTGTACAATTCACTGTGCCACTACAAGAAGCTACATGTACCGAAGGTGACAAGGTCACCTTCATATGCGAGATCAACAAGGAAGAGGTCCCTGCCAAATGGATGAAGGACGGAATCGAGCTGATACCCTCTGATGACATCATTATAGAAGCACAGGGCAAAGTTCACAAGCTCACCTTGAAGAACGCCACACTTGATGACCGAGCTGAGTACACAATCTGTGCTCATGACAAGACAAGCACTGCTCCACTGTTTGTTGAAGGTAAGAATAGTTTGGATCTTTTAAAGAATAACAAGAAACTTTCGTTATGTATTAATATTCACCATTTTCACGTTTCAAGTTCAACTGTGAATATAAATACACTCAAATGTTAATGTGATATGTGTGTTTTTTGTGATATTGATCGTGAACCGTGAAAGTTTATACCAGTAAAATAGTTTCAATTTGAAAATCTGCAAAAGCTAGTACACGCATTTATTTCTTGTCAGTATTTTGATGATAGTATTTTTCTACATGTATATCTTCATTGTAAGAAAATTGTTAGATATTTCTCTTTTTCTATCAGTGTTTCAGTCTCTTTCTGTCTCTGTCTCTCTGTAAGTCTCTGTCATTCTGTCTCTCTCTCTCTCCAATTTTATATAATGATAAATATAAAAAAATGGAAGCACATAC
The DNA here is from genome assembly GCA_016161895.1 of Pinna nobilis. NCBI lineage: Eukaryota > Metazoa > Mollusca > Bivalvia > Pterioida > Pinnidae > Pinna > Pinna nobilis. Next base: position 16,337 of record JACSZP010030952.1, read on the forward strand.
TAATAGATTTAAGTCTATGTAAGTCTTATAAGCATCAATTTTCCCGACCTTTTTCAGAATCACCACTTGAAATCGTTGTGCCCCTGAAACCTCGTTACGAGGCTGGAGAAGGCGACACCATAACAATGATATGTGAGGTCAACAAACCAGGCATTCCTGCAATGTGGCTCAAGGACGGAGAACAGATCACTGTTGCCGATGGTTACG
>JACSZP010030965.1:0-13829 GCA_016161895.1 Pinna nobilis
GGGCTACAAATTTTGCCTATGTTCAGCACTGCTGGCCGTAGAGCAGGGAGGGTTCTTTAACGTGCCAACACCTACTGTGACACGGGACCTCGGTTTTTACTGTCTCATCCGAAAGACAGGGACGGCCAACCACGGAGTGGCGCTATGGGAATCGAACCCCGGACCCCTCGGCTCGAAGTCGAACACGCTAACCACTCGGCCACGGACGCCCCCAAATTCCAATATCTAACAACGCACACTATTCCAAATCGATAAATATGCACCTCTCTTTGTGTCATTTCCTCGGTGCAAATCTGTTTTGTAGATCATTCTTGCTGAATGTGTGTTTTACACGTGTTAAGTACGTATCTTATGCCACTATCCCTAGCAAATAGTTTTGCTACAGTGTTGCTATAGGGAGTATTATCTCCTTGCTGTCGACTGGAGCGAAGTCGGGCACCATTCCTCTGCAAATAACGCACACGACTAGTTAACAAGATGATAGAAAATGACTCACAATATCTCTATAAACGAAAGAAAGATAAATTGCAAACAATTGAAAGAGAGAGAGAGACAAAACATCTTAAAACGATAAACAAATGCATCGTCCTTCCTGTCAATATTATCAAATAAACTTACGTAGTGACAATGGCTACTTTTCAGCACGTGAGTACAAACGATTCGGGGGCTGCTGTGGCCTAGTGGGTAGCGTGTTAGACTTCTGATTGAGAGGTTCGAGGTGCGAATCCGAGCCACACTATGGTCGGCTGTCTCTGTCTTTCGGTAAAAACCGAGGTCCCTTGTCATAGTAGATGTCGGCACCTTCAAGAACCCCCCCCCCCCTTCTCTACGGTCATAAGTGCCGAGTATTTGCAAAATGTGTTGCCCTTCACCAGCACACGTTGACGTCTCCATATAAGTGAAAAATTCATGAGTAGGACTTTAAACAACAACACAACCAACCAACAAATGAATGATACATAAACTTCACCCCTTAATACATGTATTCCTTAATGCTATTGTCGGTTATATACTGTTGTGTGTCTAGTAAAGACATCAGAGAAGGGGAGTTAAGTTTAACCTGCTCACATACAAGTTTGGAATTGGCAGGACCTCAGATTTTGTGCATTTCATAGTGGAGTGACACAGATAAAGGTTTGAAATGAGTAACAATAAAGTTGTAAAAGATAATTGAGAATCATTAAAACTTCACGTAATACTTCTCACTTGGTATTTGCATAATAATGTAGGTGTTAAATTCACAGACACCAAGGTATACAGTCGAGGCTATATAAGTGACTCCCTGTTTTTTGTGACTATTTTCAAATGGGCCGCCCATAACGTTTTACCATATAATTGGCCTGCTTTAAGTGACTCCCTGTCTTACGTGACCATCATTTATTAGTCCCATTTGAAAGTCACATAGGACAGTCTCGACTGTTAATCACCATGAATTCAGGAGGGAACATACAAGTGTGGTGAATATAGAACATTTGCGAACCTCTCAAACCAAGATAAGAGATAGGATCAGATGTCAAGGAGGAATTTGTGTTCAGAACGTTAATATTTGTTTTAAACTTTTAACATACTCTCTCTGTTGCCGTTTTGAATAAGTTCTCTTGTAGAAAATTTGCTCAACAAAGATGTTACATTAACACATGAATCAAGTATAAATTGCACATTGTTCAAATAATGCTATTTGAAGAGTCTGAACAGGCTAGATACATCATTACATGAAAGTTTTATATTAACATGTACGGTAATTATTGTTTTTTTGTTTGCAGTCCACAAGCCAGCTTCTCGTGGACGTTGCAAATCCTTTACGAGAGGATGAGATTTCTCTGTCCCCTGTACAAAGTGTTGGCCGTCCCTGTCTTTCGGATGAGACAGTAAAAACCGAGGTCCCGTGTCACAGTAGGTGTTGGCACGTTAAAGAACCCTCCCTAATCTACGGCTAGCAGTGCCGAGCACAGGCAAAATTTGTCGCCCTTCACCGGCGCACGGTGACGTCTCCATATGAGTGAAATATTCTTGAGTGGGACGTTAAAAAACAACAACAACAACAGCAACAAAGTGTTGGTTGGTTCTCTTCTCTCACCTCAAACAATATATCAATTAAATCATAAATGTATGTGCAACAGTGCATTTAAGCCGACGAGAATTACGTCAAAGGTGGCTTAAATATATAGCGTATAACATCAGAGATCTAGAAAAAGAAAAACGGTCGGGTAGTTACAGTTGCGATGAAGAAAACATTTTACTACTAACAATTTGATTTTTCAGGGAGAGAGAAAAATCAAACCTTAAAATACCTTCTTCGTTGCAGCTGTAACTACTGGTCAAAGTGCACATATATTTATGATTTAAACGTGTCGTAAAATTGTATAAAACAAAAATGTTCCATTGAGGGGTGAGAGAAAAACAATTAATCAGCAACTTAATACTGCTCGCCCATTTCCATCTGAAAAAACCCCTGTAGTAACATGAAGGAAATCGGCAAGGAATTCGGTTGACAAACTTGTCATTATAACAAGGTCATTGTATGTTGTCGAAACGCATGAAGTATATACTATTTAGTACAATCGAAAAGAGGAAATCCCGTTGTAAAGCCTCCCCGAACATTAATGATATACTGTAACAATATACTCTAAAATGAAATTAATGAAAAGGCTTTCGACATTTACTGAATGGTGATGAGACCCGAGTTCACTGTTTTGAATCATAGTTGTTGAGTTCTACAGACTTTTGTTCTACCAGGAATACACGACGTCCAAACCATTGCTTATCGATTTCGAACGGTGGACAAGTTAAAGTATGTACATTGCATATGTTCTTTTTCTATAACATGTATTTCGTCATTTCCAGTGATAAAAGAAATAATTTTTGGTCACAGAATTTATTAGCTCCTAAAACAGGACTCCGGTATAAACGATTTTTGAATAATAAGTTAACCGCTCACAAGTCATACACTGTCACTGACCTTTTTTTGGAATACGAGAAGGTAACTCGTCTTTGCTAGATTTAACAACCCCTGCCAAACTAAAAAAAAATTATTTGGAAAGAAACACAATTCGAGCAATACTCTTGGATCTGCTGTGTATCGATACCTACATGTAAATAGTATCCCCTACTGTAGATCCGGTTTTATTCGCGAGGATTTTATTTTCGCGTATTTACGCGAAAATAAAGTTCTCGCTTAATATTCAAACATTAGCAAAGGCCATCAAGCATAACTATTTTAAAAGTGAACATTCACATACGCGAAAATATAGTGTCGCAAACAATTATGTAACTGATGATTCGCCAAAATAAAATTCCGCGAACATTTCTGGATTTACAGTATTTAAAGTAACACCCAAAGAGTGTATTAAGGAAGATGAAGCGCATTGGGGGATTAAGTTGAGATAATCAAAATATCCATCCTATAAAATAACTTTGTAAGTCACATTATTTTTTTGGACACTCTCCTTAAGTTAATCATGGAATAAGACGTCGGAGATAATACACTATACTTTAAAATGCCAAGGCATCCTAGAACTGGAAACCCAAATATTCTCGCTTGACGTAAATTTGGCGATCAACCCGGTATGGAGAGTCAGGATTGAAGCTGGGCCATTTATGCTTTGTAGCCATAGCAAATTTCACATGGCCTGCTAAATGGCCACAACTGAGTAGGCTATATTTGACATAGACAAATATGAACCTTTCCCCTCAGTTTTCTATGTGACACATGGTAGCTTTTGAATCGTTTGAGTTCATTTGTTTGCTAGATGTCCTAGCAAAAATAGATGCAGAATATATACATGTATATAATAACTATCATTTCAAACTATGCAGAATATATGTATAGTCAGTAATCGTCAGTCCTACGAAGAAGACGTACGTGACATTTCTCTGCACTTAAGCATGCTCAGTCATCACAATTGTAAATCCAAAAATTCCCGCGGGATTGTTCTTCGGCCAATCACATGTGCTAAATGTCTACACTAGACCATTTGTTAGCGATAAATCAGGTCTTAGAGTAAGTGAGTCTTTTGGACATGAATAATGACGTTTATAACTGGACCATCCATACTTTGTCCTTATCGCTAGTAACAAGAAGGCGATCAAACAAATCAATGGAGACACCTTGCGGACTGGGTATCAAAACATCTAATGTACCAAGGTAAGAGCCTGTTGGTGATAATTTCACAATGACATTTGCTGTACCGTCAGCGACGAAAATGTTACCATGCACATCTGAGCATATTCCACACGGCATCTTAAACTCATGGCCACAATTAACTTTGTTAGGCACGTGCAAGTATGATACTCTTCCTCCTCTTTCTATACGACCAATGATAGCTTTGGAATGATTTGAGAAAAAGAATTGGTCGTTGGGTGTCCAAGTAAATCTGTCAATATCTACGTTTGTATCGAGAGAAATATACCTGATTTTTCCGCCATTCTTTCCATAGATTCTTAATTGTCTACTTCTTGAGTTAGCTGTTACGACATGTTTGTTGTATTGGTTTAGCAACTGGAACTTGCCCTGCACCAGATGCGTAGATCGGGTTAAAAAATAAACTTTTCTTTTCTAATCGTACTTCATCAACACAGCCACACGACACAACACCGTCTATAGTTGCTACATGTTTCACATTTTCAATCTCCTTTGTCCATTCTCTTTCACCCTTTATATTACAAGCAATAATGCATTGATTTCGACTATCAGCTACAACAAACGATGTGTCGTCTATCCAAGCAACATCGGAGAACATTTGCGACTTTACGTCTTTGGAAGTTTTACCTGGACATATGACCTTGTGACCCTTGGTGTGTATTAATTTCTCCTTCTGGACTGGATCTTCTTTGCTTTTGTCCATGTTCTTCGTAATTTGTCCACCATCCCGTCGTTTCGAATCATGAGGAAGGGCGCATTGAGCTAACGTCACATCCTCTGAGCCCTTTACGACAATCAAGTCACGAGGGACATCCATACTCTCCAGTCTGATATTCGGCATCTCCACATTGCAGTCTGTCAACATTACCTTTTCACTTCCTCTTATACGTGTCTCGATCATATCGTGGAGATATAGTATCTCGTTCTCACTTCCCTCATCTAGAAATGTCCTACAAAATGATTCGACGGCATAACGGGCTGCGACATGTTTATCGAGTTCGTTTTGTTTTGATCTAAGTAAAGATCTTGGTTCCATCATTACTTTAGTAGCATCTGCCTCGGCCTTACTTGCTGCTTCCTTGACGACACTTATCGCATTATCGCGGGCCTTTCGTATCTCATCTACCAACTCGTCTTCAAAAGCTTTTAATTGGCCAAGTTTACTTTGATGACCTTTTCTCTCTTCTATCAACAAATTTGTGCTTGTTGCAAAGGCATGGATTTCACTCTGGTAGGTCGATTTCAGCTCTTCTACAATATCAGATGGTTGCTGGTAGTCATGTGTTCTATGCTTAAGAAGAAGACAATCTATGCACACTAGTATGGAACAAGTCTTGCAGAAAAAGCGCAGAATTTCACTGTTATGCTCCTTACAGAAGATGTGTTGCTTAATACGAATGTCTTTGTTGTGCTTACCGGCGTATAAGTCTTCCAATGGTACAACTCGATGATCAAAGGTGAGCCTCGTAATGTTGTGTATTTGTGCACACAGTGGACATAGCCAGTCACCACAAGACAAACACATATAACTAGGTTTTACTGTACTGGATTTATTCTGCAATGAACACAGATTGCACTTCCTGGTTTCATCATTTGATGTCGCCTGCTTAAGTTTTGAAATATTTTCTAGAAAGATGTTATTTCTAAGTTGTGATAAATCGTCACTGAGTGTCTTGCTTTGACACACTGGGCATATTATCGTAACGCCTTTTGATGAATCATTGGCGAGCTTCTGTAGGCACTTTAAACAGTAGGAATGGAGACACTCAAGGATCTTTGGTTCTGTGTACATCTGCAAACATTCAGCACATTTGAGTGATTCGGCCATGGCTGAAAGAGAAACAAGAGTTTTGTACACATTTATTGTATTGTATTTATCTAATTTAACAGCAAAGCACCTACTTTGACTAACTGGTTAGGAATGTTCCGGGTTTTTATCAATACATAGTCAAACCCAGGTCGTTAATAAAAAAGAGATTTGTTCCTTTGTCAAACGTTCTGCGTTTCAAGCGAAAGTCGAGGATTTGGATGGAACTATAAAACCGACACGGGTGTCACAGTACGTGCTAGCATGATAAAGAACTCAATGTTCAAGTATCAGAGATCGTCGTGCCTCCGTGGTTAGAATGTTCGCCTTCAAATCATGAGGTCATGGGTTCGAATCCGCGCTGCGCTGCTTTTTCTGTTCTTTTGATGAGGTAATAAAAACTCAAGTCCCCTGCTACAGTAGGTCTACACACGTTAAAGAACCATCACTGCAGAATGACCTTAGGAGCCGAGCACATACCAAATTTATCACTGGCATTGGTGACTATTCCATATAAGTGAAATGTTTCTTTAATGGAATGTATAGCTAAAACGCAACCAACAAACCCTGAACAGGACAAATTTGTCACCGACATCGGTAATGACTACATATCAGTGAAATATTTTAAATGGAACCTGTAACTAAAACATATCATTAACCAGCCAACCCTACACAGACCAAATTTGTCTCCGGCATCGGTGACGTCCACATATTAGCGAAAGATGCTTGAATGGAACGCGACACAGAAATAAAACACAAAACAACCCTAAAGCATCTGGCACGAAATTGGAAGCCCCTCACCGACATTAGTTGTCCATATGTGTATAAATATCACCGGCAAATGGGAAGTAGTACAACTTCAAAGCAAACTACCATTAATGCGGAAACTGCAATGGAAATCAGATGGAAGTCGTTCTAAACTCCAAACCGTTAGGCTTACCTTTATCTTGGTATTGAAAATACTATAATTATGCAAACTGCTCACAATGCGAATGTGTTGTAATACTGTAATGTGCTGTGAAAACTGCTGGTCAATACAGTTGTGGTGACGTGTACAAGATAAGACATCAAAATGAAAGACAAAATGTTACTATGTGTTGTCGTTATCTTATGTGTACTCAACCACTTGAAGCAAACTGAACCATATGCACCGAAACGACGCAGTCTGTCGTTCACGTGAAATAACGTGAGGAATATAATACATTGATGGCTGTTAATAATGACATATAGATCATTTTTACCTTTGTTGATTTCAATGCAAATTTGTAACTTCTCTGTTCAGTCCTCATCTCATCCTTGTTAATGAGATTGCATAAACGCTGTCTATGAGACCTGACTCCCGTATGATTTATACAAGACCGTCGTCTAGCAACATAACCATGCCTCTTCAAAGTTCAAGTACATTTAGATAATTTACATGTGTGTATCTAATGTAGGCCTATTGAATCTTGTTATCAATGTTGTGACCACATTTTTCGTGAGATGCACACATTTTGTGCAACGTAAAATATCGACTTCTACACTTTGTTTCTTATCATGAAAAGTAATTGTAACAGAACAGCTATTATTATCTTAAAGCCAAAGGCGTCTGCGATATCAAAAGTTTCTTTGTTAGAAAGACATACAATTTACCCCACATTGAACGCTTACACAATGAAATATGTTCACTGTAACACAGTCAATATTCAATCTTTTTGTGCATTAACCACATAATGACGGTCTAACACTAAGGAACGGACCTCGTTTTACATCCCCCCTTTACCTCCTCTCCTTCATTCTAAATCACAGGTGATGCCAGTATCTGTTTTATCATCTGGTTTGAATCGCGTATTCAAGAATTCGTTAATTTTTGTTAAGCATAACAACGTATGATTTATTAACGCATCTTTCCAAATATTTCAGCTTACTTTCGACAGGTCAAATTCCGGCAAAAGTATAAAACGCTGTGTCCTATTTGGAGTTGATCCAAAGTTTTGATCATTAATTAACCCTAGGACTTCTGAATCACTGGCTACTGAAACTTCGGACAAGTGAGTTATGTCCGACATGTTAAGATAATATCGTTTTATGCCACATTCATCGATGTCCCACATGTACGGATCTACATAAGACAAACATAGCTGACATTGTAATCTATATTTGATACCGGTGGTAAGTCCAGAATTTATTTAGTTGCATACATTATAGAAGAGAACGTGCATGTTTTGTGTAACTTTTTCTTCGCGTTCTAAACATATTAACTGACAATGACATTTTACAGGACTTGTAGGGTTTCCCTGGGACATTTGTGACAGTTGTGACATACCAACAGGAGACACCGACTCATTCAGGACACTAGGTCCACCCCATTAAGGATTTGCAATTGTTTTCCATTTTGAGTTCCTCAAATTGCCATATCTATCAGGATTTGGATTTTCCAAAAGACCTGGGTACTTCAATTTATTTTGAAATACAATGTACGTTAACTAATCTGTGATACACATGGTCAAAGGTTTTGTTTTCATATATTCAGACATCAGGATAGATCCATCAGAAAATCCAGAACACAATACACTAATCCATTGAATATATCAGGCAAATACAGACTGTTGAAAATGCAGAGGCGGGATCAGGTGCCATGGAGGAACTAAAGTTAAAGTTTTCTTTACCATTGTCTATAAATATCTCTCATATATTAGACAAGGATACTTGTGATTTTAAAGAGTTCTCTTTATCAAATGAAGGTAGAGCATAGCTAAAATAACGGCAAGATCAAAAGATATAAGTGACAAATCTATTTACTGCAAATTGTTCAAATTATACGTTGTAAGGTGCCAAGACAAGGCAGATACATGAATGTTTCCAATGATTCCAAAGAGGGGCGGGGGGGGGGGGTGTATGGCAGTGAACAACATCTTAAATAAGGGTATAACATACACACATCTTAACTTGTGTTATATATATCTTCTATGAACATTTGAAGAAAACTATCCCTGACACATTTATTTTCATCATAGAATTTCAAAGATAACGCATGTATATCTTTTAGCCATCTATAGATTTATTTTCTGAGTTGATGCCATTATTACTTTAATTGCTACGTGTTGAGAACAGCTGTAGCGACCCATGTCAATATTATAATGATCTCTCTTTCCTGTAATGTCCACTCCACACTAACTCACTTATCTTGCATCCCAAAGTTTATTTTTGCAAGACAAATTGTCCATCACTCACATTTCTATTTCCCAATTTTGAAATATTTCAAGAATGATACATATACATCACCTCTTAATACATGTATACCATAATGTTGTTGTCGGTTGCATAAGTTGTGTGTCTATTACAGACATTGGAGAAATTAAGGGAGTTCAGAGAAGCCTGTGATGTAGGTCCATATGCAAGTTTGGAATTAACAGGACCTCATGCATGACATGCACGTTAACAGTTTTATTTCATAGTGGAGTGACATCACAAGGCGTGGTACAAATTAAGGTTTAAAATTAGTCACAACAAAGTTGTAAAAGATAATTGAGACTCATTAAAGCTTCAAGTAATACCTCTCACTTGGTCCTCATTTTGGTAACAATGGTGTAGATGTTCTATTAATAGACATCAAGGTATGTATTCAGGAGGTAACATACAAATCTGGTGACTGTCGGTCCTTTGCAGGCCTCTTAATTCCATGTGATTCTTTTCACAAAAAATCTTATGAATAAAATCTATAGTTATTGTAAGTGAACAATTTTGAATACATAATGTTTTATACATTTTTATACATTTTATAATGATATACACCGATTGTGAAGTTTTTTAATTTTCATGAAGTACATAAATCAGGTGGTTACTATATTTATTGCATTAAAGCTAGAATTTGTCTTATAAATAATATAAAAATTCCATGCACTTACGTGTGATTTTTATCGAAAGACTCTTTGTAAATAATGGAAGTAGAGATGGGAATAGGTGACATGGATGAGTATGTGTCGAGTGTGTTAGTGTTTGTTATTGACTTGTAGCACGCTCTCTCAGGTAGCGTGCAAGTTTCCATTTTCACAGTTTGATTCAACAAAGATATAACAATACCAATAGAAAACACACACACGAGTCAAATTATAAGCGAAATAGATTGATCAATTGCACATTGTTCAAGCGATGGTATGTGAAGAAAGTATGTATGGTAGTTATCATATTTTAGAGTCCACAAGCCAACTTGTCGTAGACGTTGCAAATATTTTACATGAAGTTGCGATTTCCGCGTCCCAGTAATCATATTTCACAGTCCACAAACCAGCTCCTCGTCGTAGACGTTGCAAATATTTTACATGAAGTTGCAATTTCCGCGTCCCAGTTATCATATTTTACAGTCCACAAACCAGCTCCTCGTCGCAGTTGTAATTCATCAATGTACAGTAACGTACCAAACGTTTGGTAACTATTGTAATTTTCCCTTAGCGTTCAATGCTAATCAACGTTTTTCAGTAACACTCACAAATTCATGCTTTCACCAATTTATTTAAAATTTCATATGTTTACAAGAAATTGTATTTCTTTTCATCTGGTTTTAGGTTTACATTTCTTTGAAACCTTATCTCAGAAAAATAATAGTCTTTCTTTGCAACAAGTATTTTGTTGACGCCGTGTAATATGAACAAATATGGAAATGACGCTACAGAGTTTTCTTGTCATTTATAAACACTTGCAGTTTTTCATAAAAAGAAATTGATACACTCCAAACCAGTTTAAAAAGATAGCTTATATACTCCCATACGAATGTGCATAGTTTTAAAATATTTCATTAAATATCTGAGTCAGGACATGTATTTAAATAAAAATTAATATAAGAAAGTAATCGGAAAATGACTTTAGTTGATATTCTTTTGGCACGTAAGTGTATATGCAACATTGCATTCAGCCGACGAATTACTTCAACGATGGATTAAATTCATAACGTATGACGTAAGAGGTCTAGGAGAACATCTGGTTGGGTGCATATATACTTAAGATTTAAAAATGTCGTACATTTATATTTATTTAAACAAATGTTTAATTGAGGCATGATGAAAACTAATCACCGCTTAGTAGAGAAAAGCCACAATCATGTCATAAATTTGTAAAGTCCATCACTCGGTAAGCCTTCATCACTCATCGTTTTTGTTCATTCTAGTATCTATTTGGTATCTATGAGGAGAGGTCCAAAATAGTATCATTTGTGAATATAGTCACAGATATCGTGCACTGTGAACTCAGATAGTCATTGATCATTGACAGATAGATCACTGGTAAATCTCGTCGACTAGTAATCCACACAGACACTTGTACTATGAACACCAGTTTGTACTTTATTCATAATGCTATACATAAAATGACTGGTGAAGGAGCAGGAAATGTATTTGCAACTAAAAGCTTAAAACTTTTTTTTATTTACAACGAATAGTTTTGACATCTTATATTAATATGTTGTTGGTCCTGTCGTCATACAACGTCGTTGCTGTGGGAGGAAATCGGAGTACCTGGAGAAAACAAACTTCCGTTTTCGAGTTGGCGTCCACCATGCCATTTCTAAATAGACTCCCCTTTTGTTGTTGTTGCGTTGTTGTTTAACGTCCCTCTCAAGAATATTTCACTCATATGGAGACGTCACGTGTGCCAGTGAAGGGCGACAAATTTAACCTGTGCTCGACACTACTGCGGAGTGGCGCTGTTGGAATCGAACCCCGGACCTTCGATTCGAAGTCGAACACGCTAACCAGTCGGCTCATATCTCACCATCACGGAGGCTCCAGAATCCCCTTTTAAAAGTATGAAATATACTTCCAAAAGCAAATTGACCAGCTTAAAAGATTTCCAGGCATATAGAGCGTTTTTGAGGGACAGAAAATTGAAGTTATAAAAATATTCATAGTATTTAAGCAAATTCAATAATTAAAAATGCCAGGTCATTCTAGTATCCTACTGTACATTTAAATGTTGTTGCTTGATTTTTCTTTGGCGGATCATCGATTTCACATAAGTTCATAAGACCATTTATTCGCACTGTAAATACATCTATTGGGCATGGATAGTCACGTTTATAACTGAACCATCCATACTTTGTCGTTGTCGCCGGTAACAAGAAGGCGATCAAACAAATCAACCGAGATCCCTTGCGGACTGGGTATCAAAACATCTAATGTACCAAGGTAAGAGCCTGTTGGTGATAACTTCACAATAACATTTGTTGTACTGTCAGCGACGAAAATGTTACCATGCACATCTGAGCATACTCCACAAGGTCTCTTAAAGTCATAGCCACAATTAACTTTGTTTGGCAAGTGCACATATGAAACATTTCCTCCCCTTTCTATACGGCCAATGATAGTATTTGAATGATTTGAGAAAAAGAATTGATCACTTGGTGTTCGAGTTAATCTGTCCATTTCTACGTATGTTTCAAGAGAAATTTGCCCGATTCTTCCGCAATTCTTTCCATCATAGATTCTTAACTGTCTACTTTTTGAGTTGGCTGTTATGATATCATTGTTGTATATTGGTTTAGCAACTGGAACTTGCCCTGCACCAGGTGCATTTATCGTGTTAAAACAAACACTTTTATCTAAACAAACTTTATCAACACAGCCACACACTACAACGCCGTCTATGGCCGCTACATATTTCACACTTTCAACTTCCATTGAACACTCCCTTGTACCTTTTACATTACAAATAATAATGCGTTGATTTCGACCATCAGCTATAACAAACGATGTGTCGTCTATCCAAGCAACATCGGTGAACATTTGTGATTTCAGGTCTTTGGAAGATTTGCCTGGCAATATGACCTTGTGACCTTTGGTGTATATCAATTTCTCTTCTTTGCTTCTGCCCATGTCATTCGTAATTTTGGTGTTCTCCATGTGTCCATCCCGGTCTTTCAAGCCGAGAGGAAGAGCGCACTGAGCTGACGACGTCACATCCTCTGAACCCTTTACAACAATCAAGTCACGTGGGGCATCCTTGCTTTCCAGTCTGATATCCGGAATCTCTAGATTGTAGTCTGACAACGTCACCTTTGTATTTCCTCTTATACCTTTCTCGATCATATCGTGGAGATATAGTACCTCGTTCTCACTTCCCTCATCTAGTAGTGCCTTGCAAAATGATTCGACGGCTTTACGGGCTGCGACATGTTTATCGATTTCGTTTTGTTTCGATCTAAGTAAAGATCTAGATAACATCATAACTTCAGTAGTGTATGTTTCAGCCTTACTTGCTGCTTCCTTCACGACACTTATCGCATTATCGCGGTTCTTTCGTATCTTATCTACCAACTCGTCTTCAAAAGCTTTTAATTGACCAAGTTTACTTTGATGACCTTCTCTCTCTTCTATCAACAAATTTGTACTTGTCGCATATGCTTGGATTTCACTTTGGTGGGTCGTTTTCAGCTCTTGTATAATATTAGATGGTTGCTGGTAGTCATGTGCTTTATGCCTAAGAAGAAGACAATCTAGGCACACAAGTATCGAACAAGTTTTGCAGAAAAAGCGCAGAATTTCACTGTTATGCTCCTTACAGAAGATGTGTTGCTTCATACGAATGGTTTTGTTGTGCTTACCGGCGTATAAGTCTTCCAATGGTACCACTCGATGATCATGGGTCAGCCTCGTCATGTTGTGTGTTTGTGAACAAAGCAGACATAGCCAGTCACCACAAGACAAACACATATAACTAGGTTTTACTTTACTGGTTTTATCTTTCAATGAACACAAACAGCATTTCCTGGTTTCGTCACTTGATGTCGTTCGTTTTAGCATTGAAATATTTTCTAAAAAGATGTTATCTGTAAGTTGTGATAAATCGTCACTGAGTGTCTAGCTTTGACACACTGGGCAAATTATCGTAACACATTTTGATGAATTATTG
>JACSZP010030978.1:7071-21505 GCA_016161895.1 Pinna nobilis
TAACCAACATGAATAATACACAAGAGTGTCCTGTACGATTGAGGCTTCAGATTCAAGATACTGAAGAGAGAAGAAAAATTGTTACCGGGGCTATGACAAGGACATGTAATCATGGTTTGAAAACAAAGGAGGGGGAAAAAATCAATACTACTAATGATGTTTTTTACTTTGACATCTCAAATCCAAATCCTTTCCCAGTGTGAATCAAGATGGTATCTCCCACAGCATAAGTCATCTCCACAAGATCAATCAATCTTTGATTCTCTCATAAAGAATCACTGGTGTCAACCCATGCATATTCCAGATTTCTGAAGACTGGCGAAGAACTATATGCACAGTGTTTAGAGCTACATACACACACTTATGAGAAGTATTCACAAAATGTCTCAAAATCGAAAGTGTATTGACCCGCATGAAGACTCTGTTCTCATGGTACACAACTATACAATGTTGTGTATTTTTATAAACATGTACATATGTATTGCTAGATTAAACATTCTTTCTATAACATTGATTCCTTCTTACATGTACATGGCTTGATCTAGATTTCAATAACAAAATATAGTGTTGAATCTAGGAACTGAAAAGGGCACACAATTCCATGTGCAAAAGGGCACTTTTAGCACATAAAGATTGGTTTTGAAGGCATCTGGACAATAAATGTGTGCTTATATATCCAACATACTCATTCAAAATACCTTTCATTGCATGATAATAGAACACATTGATCTTCATAAGAAACAGAATAATTTAATATTTTCTATCTTGTTCATGTAGTCCTTAAGTTCTATAGGTTACATTTTTGGTACAGGAAAGGGCATGGCACTGAGGAAAAGGACATGGTGCCTCTGGCATGGTGTTTCAGGAAAGGGGCATGGCACAGCACCATGCTATGTTGCTCTAGATTCAACACTTAAGAAGTTCAGTATATGTACAGGGATTTACCGGACTCGCAGAATGTGAGTTTGTAACCCCAAAAAATTTGTTTATAGGCCTACCCCCAATTTTCTCATGTGCATCCATCTGGACGCATAATAAAAAAAAATACAACTTTTTCCTTCTTCACTCTCATCTCCATTTTAATAAAATTTATGCAAACAAAGTTTAACTTCAAGACAAAAAACAAAAACAAAAAACAGTAGGACCTACATGTATTTCATACAGATAACTCATTTGTTTTATTTATTCATTAAACTTTGAATACACATGTAATTTGTTGACCCTGAAACCTATGGATTTGACCCTCAAAGAAAACTGCAGGAAGTCCAAGGGACATCTTGAATTTGAATGTAAGGTAAACCTCTGTGTGTACAATGTAAATATTGTGCATGTGAGAATACAATGAGCCACTGTGGCTCCATGGCAGAGTCTTGTATGCAGACTGAGAGGTTAAAAGGTCATAGGTTTGAGCCAAGGCAGAGGTGGTTGTTTTCCATTGAATGAGACAATGACAAATGATGGCCCGTACATGTCATAGATTAGAAGGTATAACAGCAAGTTAAAGATATCTTGCCACTCACTGGCCATAATTGCCAAACATAGTAAAAAATGAAATTAAGCCCTTCAACAACATGTATGAATGAAAATTTTAGAATGCCAAATCAAACAACAAGAAGCATACAATGATACTTATCCTACTAATAAAATATCAATATTTCTTAAACCCACAGCTATCTTAACAACTGTTACATTGTCATGTGATCTAATTATCAGGAAAATATTTTTCTCCCACACTTGGCTGTAAAAGACAATGTTTATTTGTGAAAAGATAACTCTGTTAGTGTAGAAAAGACAGCTCACACGTGCTATGACGTCACATATAGGAATCTAATGACAAAAACCTATACATTGTTCCATGTGTAGATACATTCTAGTCATGGAAGTGTGAGAGAAAAAGAATCTAACATGGATGTGTTGAGTGGAAAAGGAAATCTAAACCCTCGTAGTAAGAATAGGAAATTCTAGTCCTCGGGAACCCTCAGGCTTTTACCACTCTTGTTGAGATTTCTCTGTCCACTCATCACACCCATGTAAGATTCTATTAATCTTCCATGTGCTCAAATCAATGTTGTGTGGAATGAAGATCCTCTGAAACCTAACTGACAGGTTAAATCCCATAACCTCTTATAACAACAAATCAAAACCCCAGCTATAGAAAGTGAAAGTATACAGCCAAAAACTGGAAAATGCAGGACTTTTTCTGTGATAAATTCACAACTCTTTTTCTCTAAATTTTCAGTCCAAAATTCTCAATAAAAAAAGAAGAAAATAAAATTTAGGTTATGTTTTGCCAAATTGCAAAAGTTTTAGCTTGCACTTGCAGGTAGATTGGCACAGTAATTTCATAAAAAATTATAATAAAAAGGTACATGTAAATAGGGATAGGCTATATTTTGATATCTAAAAGTGGCAGTTTTTATAATATCATGAATAATATCCTAATTTGTTGTCAAAATACCCCCAAATTATTCATTCTAGTACCGTTTGCCATGTCACCAAAAGGCGAGAAAAAGCCCTTGTACATAACATATGTGAGAAGTTCAGAACAAGGTTGAAAAATTTGACCTCCCAATTGGGTATCATTGGATCTGCATGTGAAACACTCTAGATAAAAGGAGCACACTGATTGGTTGGTTGTATTGTAGTTTAATGTCACACTCAAAAATCTTTCACTTATATGCAGATGTCACTGTGTGCCAGTGAAGAGCGTCAAATCTTGCCTATGCTCAGCACTTATTGCCATAGAGCAGGGAGGGTTCTATAACGTGCCAACAATTACTGTGACACGGCAGTGTTTTCCCTTTGTTTTATTNNAAATCTTAGATTTGAACCGGCCAGAAAATAGCTTGAAACGGTCAATTTGACCGGCAGCCGGTTCTTAAGGAAAACACTGCACAGAACCATGTTCTACTGTCTCATCTGAAAGACAGGGAAAACCAACTGTGATATGGCTTGGGATCGAAACCAAGACCTCTCAATCATAAGTTGAACATGTTAACCATTAGGCCACATGGTAGGCCTACACAATGATAAAATCTTAATTAGATTGTTTTTAAATTCTGGTTATCAAAATAATATATTCATATAAAAATGATTTTGGGGTTGATTATCATATCATACATTTTTTTATGATATTGCAGGGCTTAAAGAAAATTTTTCAGTCCACTTGTAAGAGTGCACAGTAGCTTTCAAAATTTACTGAACACACAGGCATTTTTCCTCCAACACTTTTTGTGTTTTTTTTCAAAATAAATAAACTGTAAACTTATTTGCAGTGAATGAAATTTTGTAATAATCTTTTAATCAACAATAAAAACACTTAATCACATTGTACCGTTATGTACAATGAATTCAGGGCAATTTTGTTTCAGTCAAATCCTACCATGTTAAGATATTAATTTCATTTATTGTATGCATTTATTTTTTTAATTGTTTTAATGACGTGCCTCTCCTGGTCACATCCCATCTTATATCAAATCTACCAGGAATTTCACTGTAAGAGACTTAGTAAAATGTTCTGGAGATCATGCTGGACTCTCGTGTAGTTCACTAGTTGTCAGACTGGCTGCAATAGGCCTACATTGTATCCCTGTGAAATGGCGGAATCTATATTCTTTTCCACACTGACTCAGTGACCCTACCTTGAGACATTCGTCTTTAAAACTATTTTACTTCACCTTTTCGTTGTTCATTTCATGTCGATTAAAAAAAATTCTAGACGTGAATAACCAAAATAAAAAATTTTCATGATGAATATAAGGTCTTTGCAGAGCATGTCGCTTTGATAGGAATATTCTTGTCTACTGCTGTGTGCTGGTAAGGTATCCAGACTTCGTTTTGACATTAAATTTAAAGTAAAACTACAGATGAAAAAGAAGTGAATGCGTATGCAATAACTGCTTATTCAAACCAGTTTATCCTACTGATAAGGAAACACTACGTGCACACATGTGAGAAAGTTCATAAGTTAGTCTGTTATATATAGGTTAATCTGTTATGTAATATTGGTCAAATTACTGATGTTTTCTAACCAGCTCAGGTAAATTGCCATAATTACAAATAAAACAAAATGTCAAAAATGCTCATTTGTTGCAGATAATCACTGCTGGTGCAAGAACACCAATGTGCCAATATACTGAACACAAATAACATTGCATACCGGTACATGTAGCATGCAAGTTTGTTGTACATACATTTTTGTTGATACATGTAGTCAAATTTACTGGTAAAACATGTGCTGTTGTAACAAGAGTTCACTGTATAATAATTATAAAGGAGTGGCCCAAATATGGTTGTTCTCATTGTGAACAGGAGGTCACTAGGTAAGGATGGACCCTTAGGCAGCTAGATTACACTATATAGCTGTATTTAAACTAAATAAATGAAAAGTTGAGGCACCAGTTTTACTTTTGTGTGCTTCATAAATTAAGGGGTTGGTTTTTCCTTTTTTTCAAATTTGACCCCTTAAAAGCCCTGCATCTACAAATGCTTCATAGATTGACAAAAAATTTTTTAATTTAATTTTAATTTATAGTGATTCCTGTGCTGCTGACATACTTGCCAAGTCTCCCCCATAAATAGGGAGACTCCAAATTGTTCGTGTAAAATTTTGATATTTTCTCATGAAAAGTCAATGAAAAACTTCAATATTCCTTTTAATTCAAATCAAATTTAGATTCTCCGCCATAAAATTGAAAATTCTCCCCCATAATAATTTTTCTTTGCTGGCAAGTCTGGCTACTGACATTGTTTAAAATAATCTTGTGCACTAAAGTTAAGAAGATATTAAGCATGTACATACAACAACAAAAAGAAGTCTAAAATGATAGAGCCTACCTATCATTTATACAATTAAGATAGGCATCAGGAGCTACCAAATCAGCTACAAAATCACAAATGAAAGGTATCCTTTTTTATCAAAGTGAAACCAGTAGTATCAAGACTTATGATACTGGGGCCAAGATAGCCAGCATAACATTTGTTAAGCAAGGAGGTACTCCCTCGCTGTATAACTCAATCTCGCTGTTTCCAATACAATTCATATATTAATTAGTACTCTCTTAATTGTACTAGTTAGGGAGTATAGGGACCAGTTCCCAGCTAGGATCAGTACCTGACTGTGGTATATTTTTGTATAGGCAAATTTCTTGACAATATCTTTTTTTGCTTGAATTCAGATAACTGCATGAACAAAAACTAGTACAATGCTGTCGGCTAGTTCTGCGTACTTATAAGCACATTTATCTAGATTATGTTAGTTTGAAAATGAAAGTGGAAATTAAATTTGTGTCCAAGTTTTAGAATGATCTTTGATACTTCAGATCGATGTAAATTTCTCAAATTGTAACTATTCAATCTTTCACCTTTTACGGAAATAACATAGACACCATTGTGTCATGTGGACGGACATGAGGTAGGCTAATTCTGCGCTTCGTTCAAAATTTAGTCTCTGTCATCCAAAACATAACATAGAAATTACAAAACATGATCGATGTAAGTAGGTCACAAGTTGAAATGCCGCTGGTGTTGTAGTTTAGTTTGTTTCAAGAAGAAGTACGCTCTTAGGCCAGACTTTAAGAAGCGAGTAATGCTGTGTTAAAGTTTTCAACTTTTTACAAGTTACAGGTATAGCATAATATTTCATATATATAATATGGGCAGACATTAGCCAACATGACAGTATCTTATCTTTAAAAAAAATCTTCTAAAATTGTGTTCTGTATAGCTGACATCATGCAATAGTCGGGTACTGGTCCTTGACCAATAAGCTGTGCTGAATGAGGAAATAGAGTGACAAAAAGAAAACTTTATGATATTGTCTTATTGATTTAAATACATTTTCAGATACAAATTGGTATGGATGAAGTTGAGAAAATCGTGCTTTTTACTCAAAAGTAAGACTAGTAGTTAAAAAACTGTAATAAATAACATTAATTTACTTAATGATTTGATTCAAAACTTTAAGTCTATAAATAGAATCTGAGTAACTGTCATTAAGTATAAGATCAACAAAAATGTAACAGCGGTGCAAAAGTCTTGAAAAGACAGTTGAGATAGGCCTACTGATTTAGCGCCTAATTTAGTCACTCATACTAATTAAAGTTCTATATAGCGCAGGTTTCAGTACTTACATTACTACCCTGGATATAAGAGCAGAAACCATCGTTATCTGTAGATGTTAGCAACGTATGTAACTAATGACGAAGAGTTTGAATCTCTTTTCTCAGTTGCCATTTATGCCCAACATTTTAGCGCCCTCTGTGTATTCAAGAACGATAACCACAAAAATCATGCAGGTATGTCGTAAAATAAACAGAACGATTAGATTTTAAAAATGTATGTTTAAGAATGCATATCATATCAGATATGATGTAAGTTTACAGGACTACATTGACAAATTCAAATAATTATATATTTTAGAGAACAAGAAAGTACGACTTAACGATAATAAGACTCTTTCATTTATGAGCCGTTGGACCAATCAATAATAGAAGTATTAAATTTTATCTATTGCATGCATCATTAAAATGTAGTCTTAATGAACCTGCAATAAACAATCATTCAAAATAACGCGAACTATATTTTTCAACGTATTCGGATATAACTTCTGACCTTTTGACCTAAATGTCAAAATTGTGTTATGTATTCATACGCATTGTAATCAGAGAAAGGAGACATTCCAAGGAATGTTGTAACAAGTTTCATGTATTTGTAGGAATGTAAAAATGAACAAAATGGATACATAGTGAAAGAATGGCGTGTAAGTGTAGAGAAGAAATAGTCGGGAAAAGATTTCTTTCAGTGAGGAGCTCTGGAAAGTTAAAACTAAATAAAATATCCGAATGGGAATGGCGGTCTGGGGTTGTACGTGCAATTTCAGCTAAAGACACCAGCCGAGTTGACCTATCGGTGAGTTTTTGTGTTTTCTTTTTAGTTCGAAAGTATATTGTTTTATCACTAAGTATTTTGTTAATGTCTTTATACCAGAAAATATGTTTTAATTCTACTATTTGACTCATTTATAAATGATGCGAACTATGAGTTGTGTTGGGGCCAGTGCCTCCATTCACCATTGGCATTGATCAGATGTTCAGGACTGTCGTGTTACGTGAATTAGTTCCCGTGTTTTCGGGTGTTGGGTGTTATTTGTGATTATTGTGCAAAAAGTAGAGAATGTAATCTTGAAAAATACATATTACCTTCGTATCGAAAAAGTTTTATACACGAAACACGCCGTAGCATTATTTTTTTATGTAGAGGGGGCATCTCAAAACATTGTATTGTAATGTCATGATGAATATATTTTGATGAACATAGGCATAACTAACTGTGGAAACCTTTCTTTTTAGTGGTTCATACTATTTTACACTGTAATTTAGTCACTCTTGAATAATTTTACTAACTTTGAGTAACTTTTGATATGCGTACCGATATCTGATGGGAATCAGCTTCATGATTATGAAGTTTCTAGAGAGTCTTTATTCTTATTTTCAACAAAATCATTGAAAATGTAATATTTCCTCTAATTTTGCAAATGGTTATTCAACATTTTATTTTATCAAAAATCCTCTGTTAGGAAACAATGTACTTTGCCAGTGTATATAATGAAAATCTGTTCACATTATGTACATGTATGCTGTTCACATTATGTTCACACATGTATTGTAACACTTTTGTTGCAAAACATAAACCAAAAATATCATATGTTCAGAATTGAGGAGGCCAAAATTGTTTGATGAAGTCTGAAGATGAAATAGTCAGGGTGTGGAAAAGGTTGCCTGTCTTGTCCTAGTAGCTACCCAATAGATTTGGCACTCGGACAAGTGGATTTTTTCTTTTTAGTTGTCCATGGACAAATAGTATTTTACAGGGGTCACAACTTGTAATGATAAAGGCATGTTAATTTATGTTCTGGACAAGTAGATTTTTCACGTGTACTTGCCAAAGGACAAGTGCCCAAAACATGCATGTCTACACCCCTTATTGTGTTCGGGATACAGTGCTATAGTGATATAGAACTGTTTGATTCAAATAAATATGAATTCTTGTAAACTGTATTTAGAACATTAAGATGTGAATCCCTTGATTTTGGACCACCAACTCTTTGTCTAAGGCGTTAACCTTGCTCAAGACTACACCATAATGAGAGTTGGTTATGAAATTTCAATTCAGGCAATGAATTTCCAAAAAAAAAAAATTTAGATTGGTTTTGTGGTTTTCATCATATCAAACAAATTAATTATCTATTTTTATATAAATTACAAATCATTTTGCTGAAAAATTCCCATTTCCAGTATTAGAAATCAGAAAATTAGAATTGCAGTAGTGTAACTGTAAAGAGAAAAATAGTGTTGTTAAGTTGTTGATTAAAATATTAAATCTTTTTTTCTTTTTTGCTGCATTTTTGTTTCAAACAAGTATGGTAATGATGTAGGCCTAAATATAAAATTATCATTTGTTGCCATTAGGCTACCAGTGGTACATGTATGACAAATTAATTCGTTTGTGCGATGACTTAAATTTTGAAAATGCAATAAAAAATTTACAGTGACCATCCAGGGACCAATAGCCCTGTTTTGTTGCTGTCTAATAGTGCTTTCCTCTCTGCAAAAAATGGATCAAATTACTGGGTTTTTTTTTTAAATCAAAATTACTCTTCCTGGATATTAGAATTTCCAATATCATTAAGGCATTTGTGTCTTCGTCTTGTGTATGTTTTTTTGGTGTTTTTTTTAATAATAAGAATCAATTTTGTCTCATTAAACTGCTGACAATTTTGTTAATTTGATCTGAACGTGCTGTCTACTAACAGCAACATTACTGTTAGCTGCATAGGTGACCAGGCATACACATCCCCCAGACCCCCTGGCAGACTCAGTCCACAATTTAAGATAAGTTATGTCACTAAATTGGATTTCTTCTAGTACGGTATTCCTTTTAAAGAGTACCTTCAATTAAAACCTACATGATGGATTAATCCCTATCAAGTTTGCTTAAAGCATTGGTTTGTTCTTTCGAAATAATGACAAAAAATTCAAAAAGATGCAGTCTATGGTTCTTAATATTGAAAAAAGCAGAGTAAATTGTAATTGTAGCTGTAAAACTTGAAGATCCTGTCTTCGGAAAGTGTTTCGTTAAATACAGAAAATTCTGTGTACCTGCATGGTAGGCACAGTTTGGTTAAAAATAGAGCGTGTGCATGAATTATATAGACCATGTGTATAAAAAAAATTGTCAATAAGCCAGTACATTTTCCTATTTAGTATTTTCTTTATTGTTGTTATACTATATTGTTTTAATGTCCCCCTCAAGAATATTTCACTCATATGGAGACGTCACAGTGTGCAAGTGAAGGGCGACAAATTTTGCCTTGCTCGGCTCTTATGGCTGTAGAGAAGGGAGGATTCTTTCATGGGCCAACACCTGCTGTGACATGGGACCTCCGTTTTTACTATCTCATCTGAAAGACAGGGACAGCCAACCCTGGAGTGGCGCTGTGCAGAATCGAACCCCGGACCCTTCGATTTGAAGTCGAACAGCAAACCACTCGGCCACGGAGGCCCCTACTATTTTCTTTACTCTATTTTACCAAATAATTGAAATACATGTACTGTTTGATAAATTCTGTATTTTTAGTGAGGTTATACTTTCAATTACGAAAAAGTAGACTTCAATACCAGTAGTACTGAGTACTACTTCAGTAGACAGGTTAGAACACTTTTCATTGTGTTACCTTGAATGTTGTTTCATCAGACATAAACTGTTTACTGGTACACATGTTAAGTTTTGTGCATTTTTGCCATTGACATGATTCTGCCAAGAAATATTTGGAACTTACTTAATTCAGATTGGGAAACCCAAATTATCCAAAAAAAAGTTACCTCTCAACCTTTTGTGATTTTTATTATGATATTAAGCATAGTCCTACTTTAGTTTATATACATGAAATATATCATTTTTATATGTACTTTCAGTTGTTTTAAATTTTCAAACATGGGCTATTCACATGTTTATTCTGACTGATGAAGGGGTTCCTTTGTCTTGTGTTTCTTCACAGTATGTGACTGAGTTAGACTTAGATCATGGCATGCTGCATGTACACATACATGTACATGTATACACACACATTTTACGCAAACTAGAGATTGAGCTCTTAGCTGATAATTTTATGTGAAACCAAGGTCCTCACACAACAGTGAAGTATTTGTGTTATCCATTATCTGTGCACAGACCTTTGAGATTGTTCAGCATGTGAACATGAATTACCGCAGAGTTCCATGGCCTTTGCAAACTCACGAACAAAAGATTTAGAAATGAATGGGTTAAGACTTAGTACTAAACATGCTGTAATATAAACTTCGCAGATATGTCAGTGTGTTTTGTACATGTATACCAGAACAAGATTAGGCTACACGTTTGGCTCTGCAATATGGTTAATGAAATTTTCAAAATATCAAGTACCGGTACTTGATCTACATTGTAAAGTATTCTCCTTCTACTGACTCCCTAGTACCTTAATTATAATAATGACTATTTTTTTTAAGTATTCAGCATTTTTAATTTACTGTTTTAGTTACTTGTACCTGCATGTAGTTATTGAAAAAAATCTGCTCTCCATATCAGTGTGACATTTAAAATATATATTTCTTAGAATACTTTTTGTTCATCCATACACTGTAGCTTCATTTTATACACTGTAGCTTCATTTTAGTGCCTTGCTGCACTAATTAAGATCTAATGAAATTGTAGAGGTTGTACCAGGACTACAGAAAGAAATGAAATAGAAATAACTAAAGGTGTTAATTAATATTATGAACTAATTATTGAAAAATGAAAAGAAGGCTAGAAGTTTTTGAAGATTATCATGTTTCACATAAAATACTAAATATGATTTGTTAGCCATTAGCTGTAAATCTGTGGATAAACCACTAGTGAATGGATCCTGTTCACATGGTGGTGAAAAAATTGATTTATGACCTTGATGCAATGTCATACTGATAACAGTTGTTTGGGAATGTCCTCTGGCATACATGTACCAAATGATGACAGATGTTGTACATTGACTATTCAGGAATTATCATCCATAGTTTTCACTTTTATACATGTAGTTATTCCACAACAAACTGGCTTGAAATAAGATCTTAATTGTCATACATTTCTGTTGTTGTTCATTCCACACTGGTAGATTGTCTTTGTTACAGCTAACCTCTCTGTACGTGAACATGTGACATATTGTGAAGATCCAATTTTAACTAACAGTTACATTGTAAGGGGTTATCTTGGAACCCGAGTTTTTGATCCACCCGCAACTCAAAGTTGCAAGCTGACTTCTAAGAACATAACAAAGAAATAAGGAGCCATTTTGAATTAAGGCATGTCCGTACAATGGACATATCAAAAATACATAACATGTCCCATGTTCAAAACTCATGTATTGCATATATATATATACTGAGTCTGTACATCACCGTCAGGTTTGGAAAGCATTCTACTAAAATGACTGGTAGAAAGTTCCTCATCAGTTTTACAAATATTGCATTTGGATAAATTTAAATTTTGACGTGATATGCGTAAGGAATCAGGTGCAAATTTCTGCTTAGAGGGAAAAAAATACAGTGGAAGACGATCTAATAATCTGATTTGTAATTTTTATTTCACACCTTCACCTTTATATTGATGCTGTGGGAATTGGTTCATATTTTATGTGTACCAAAAACTATGTTAATTAAGAAAAATGCTTTCTTAGTTGTAGTCTGCCTCATGTTTGACAAAGTGTGTGAGATTTGCACTTGCATTAAACATTTCAATTATGTTTATTTTGGAATCAGTTGTGATTAAATTTGTAGGATTCATCTGGATAGCAATCACAGTATGTTGGTACATGTACATGAACTGATTACATATACTGATGTAGCTGCTGATTTTGGCAAAAATTTGTTCTTTTACTGTATTTCATATTCACATGCTGCTGGTATATATTGTTAGCATTTAGTTTTTTTGTCTTTGCCAAGTATAATTGCCACAGTAGCGCTGTCTCTGAGAATGATGTGACACATGCTGTATGGGGTTTTCTGTAAATTTTCCAGACATCAATATTCAGAATTCCCACAGGCAGATTACTGCCCAGGATTGAAATGTGTGTCTACAATTTCGCCATTACTTTATCAGTTTTGTTGACACAAGAGATTTCCCTGTCTTACTCAGATTTATCTTTCATTTCAACATGTTAATCATGTAAAGTTTCTGTGTCAATTGTGATTGCAGTTTTTTCTACCGGTACCACTCCAATTGAATCCTCTGTTGTTATGGTCTTACCTGTATACATATGGGTATGTTAGATCTGTGTACTTTTATTGATAATGAAAAAAGACAATATTTCAAAATCTTGGTTAAGTTCAAGTTCTTATTAGAAACTGCTCTGAATTGCAATCACATAGTATGACAGTGTTTTCAGATTTAAATGCAAAAGTATCAATTATAAGGCAATTGGTTGGATGAAACCTGTAAAACTACAGATTGGATTTTATACCTCAACTCAGCCAGAACTGAAAATTCTGATGGACATAGACTAGCATCAATTGACATGACTGTTCCTTCTCAAATTTACTTGTAATCAGAAATTTAATCATGTATCTTTATTTTACTATTTCTGTGACAATAATGTCCATGTTACACTTGTAAGGAGATAGAATTTCACCATCTACATGTAGGCCTACTGGTAATTAATGGCCAATACAGTATATATGTATCTGATCCAAGTGACCAATCTCCCCTTGATGATGTGACCCTCACAAATGAACTGTTTTTTATCTTAGACTAGGCCATGCACAAGTACCAGTGTTGGTCGATCACTGTAAATTGTATATCTTAATTCAGCTAATGTTGAATTTTGATAGGCTGAGAAGCTGTAGTTGAGAACATCTAGGTTGCTCAGGTTAAAGCATACCTGGTATTTTCTTTCACTTACAGAAAAACAATAGCGGTATTTGTTAATTTTTGTTTAGAGCAGTTGGAATTCACATTAGAGCAGCTTATTTCCAAGAAACTACTTTTGCTAGTACAAATAATATTTGTATTTATATATATTTGCTATCCAAATTTTCTGGGGAAAACACTGGATCATTGTTGAATCCTGGCTGTGACTGTGAGGTGAAGCAGGCTTGTAATACTATACTGTCTATAGTTTATATATTTGTCATCAGTAGAAACAAAACACCATTTTATCATCTGTTACCTTCATGTATTCATTTCAAATCACATGTACCTAGAAAAACCTGATATGACTTTCCCTTTTTATACCAAGTTTTAACCAGGACTAAAAGTTAAAGTGGCACATTAATTAATTAGAAAGCTTAATGATTCTCACCTGTTTAAGTACACTTTGAACTTCTTCAAATTATGATAAGAAAGTTTCATGTGCTTAATATGTGCACATATGACATGCCTAGAAAAACTCCAGACTTTTCACCTCGTGTTCTTATCAATCATGTTTTTGTGGTTTATAGATTTTAATGATTATTGTATTGCACTTGAACTCGTGTAAATTTCCTTGAGATACGACCCCTATTTTACACAGAAGCCTCTAGAAAATGTGTTCAGTAAATATATTGATTAACTTTACAATTCACATGTATGTATTGTGTGTTTATAGGAATTCATTGTTGAGATTTTTGTCGTTGGAGTACTGTATTCAGTTGTCCAGTATGGATGACTGGAGTGCTAATAGAAGTGTCATGGCTGTCTGCTGTAATGCCATCTAAGGTACCTTCTCACAATGGAAGGCATCGGTCTTTATCTACATGTGAGGGTTCAGGGTTTATCTACCATACTCAATGCTCAAATACTTCAGCATGGCAAAGATTCAGTATTGTTATTTTACCGTACAATGCATTGTTTATCATTCATGAGAAATTATCTGATTTTGCCCACTTCTGACACAGGAGTAAAAACAAACATGTTGACATGTCTATCTGTATTTTACTTTGGCAGTGAAACTATTCTGAATACATGCCTGAAAACACTGAACTGCTTGATTTTGCATAATTTCCAGGCGATTTATTTTGAATGAAACTCATTCTAAACGCCTTCCATACAAAGCCATGTTTTTATCAATCAAAATCTGACTTGAAATGGCTGAGTGTGCTTGTGAGGGAAGCTAGAGATTTTGACAGTTTCACCTTGGCTTTTAGGTGTCTCTCTATTTATAACATTGAGTTTATTTTTCAGTCAAATTATGATGAGGCAGATTACCCTGACTTCGTGGTCCTTTATTCCCTGTGCTAAATATTTTGAATACCGACCGGTACTATAGTTATAAATCTAAGTCTATCATAAATAGCTGTTCTTCTTAATCTCTCCCTAGAAAAACAAAGAACAACAACAACAAAATAAAATAAAATAAATAAAAACACCCCACAAAAAAACAACCCTCCCC
>JACSZP010030987.1:995-11859 GCA_016161895.1 Pinna nobilis
ATGGATCTTACGGCTGTATGCGTGGCGATACGTGTCATCTATACGCTCTTTCTAATATGCTTAAAACAAACGTAGTCAAATTGTATACGTAGTAAATATGCGCAATAACCTACTAACATGTAATAAAATGTAAGACTCTATACCCGAGAGTTTGGCTTAGGCTAAATTCTTGAGAAAAAGCTAAACGCATGTAGGTATCCCCTTCTAGGGAAAATACGCAATGACCCTGCTCACAATACTAGTGCAAATGACACAGAATTTCATCTACATATGTACTGCAGCGCATGTATACAGAAAAACACATTGACCCACGTCTGAGTATCGAGGGTATTCAAAATTCAAGTCTTGCAAGCTTTCATTCATTCTTAATATACTTCTTTTTCATACAAGGGGAATTGACCACTGACCATGCGGCAAAAAACACTGACCATGAGGAAAAAAAATGGCGATAACTGGTTTCAGATTAGATAGGTCGTTTTAAGATGTCTGAATAAGTAACAAAATGTCAATCGATGTCATTATTTTTCTTACTCTGGGAGAATTTGTCTTTATTACTTGGCCAGTTGGGTAAACAACATTTCTACATAAAATGTTACAATTTGTTTTATAATTTGCGTCTCATTTTGAACCTTAATTATATTAACATTTTGACGCAAAAATAATATTTATCAACAACAACATAAGCCACAAAAACAAATATCTAAATTTAAAGGACTGGAGTTTTACTTATTTTTGAAAGAAATCGTAACAAGACACTCTCAATGTAAAATAACGTGGCAGACAAGTTGTTAAATTCACTTTCTTACATTACCAAAAGTTCATGCTTTATGTACCTGATCAATACCATCAAGTATATAAGCGATTCTTCTGTAGGTCATTTTGGAAACAGATGACAGTATCATAACTGTCAACACTAATTATGTCTATTTTGAATAAGATTTCTCGGATTTTTTTGTATTGAGCTTTTTTCAAATAAAATTGCAAAAAGGATAAAACGAACAAAATCGTGATAAAAATCTTATGCATGAGAGTTATCGTCTGTTTGGAAATTATAGCTTGAAAACAAAATTATCTTTATGCGTATTCAAAGTCGTTGCTCGATCCCCCACATTGAACTTTTGTCCGTAGGGAAAGGTTTCAATCTTGTTGTCATCTTTCTGATATGTCGACACTTTTTCACGGAAGTTCATCTTGCGCACATTAAAGAGCAAAGACCTTGTTATGCTTGTTTCATAGAGTCATTCTTCTTGCATGTTAGACACAGATCTGAGAGCGCTAATTAAGATATGAATCTATCTGCTTGGAATGTCTGTCTTAGATGTCGATTACCCTAAGTCTTGTCTGTCCTAAGAATGAGGAATTGTAAGCGTGTACAATAAATGAACCTTTTTCTTATCGGTCTCCATCCTACACCGTACAATATCGTCTCATGTAGTCATCTGTGCATACACTGTCGCTTAGACTAGTTGCGTTGTTGTTTAACGTCCCACTCAAGAATATTTCACTCATATTGAGACGTCACCGATTGCCGGTGAAGGGCGACAAATTTTGCCTGTGCTCGGCACTGCTGGCCGTAGAGCAGGGAGGGTTCTTTAACGTGCCAACACATACTGTGACACGGGACCTCGGTTTTTACTGTCTCATCCGAAAGACAGGGACGGCCAACCGCGGAGTGGCGCCTGCGGGAATCGAACCCCTGGCCCCTCGGCTCGAAGTCGAACACGCTAACCACTCGGCCGCAGAAGCCCCTCGCTTAGACTAGAATTTGTCATTTACTGCTGATTAGGATACTATACTGGAATCACTTTTCGGTCGCTTCGATTGAGATTTATCGTTTACTATTCACCGTTCTTAATGTAATAAAGGTAAAACCATGTGTATACTATTCTTCTGTTTCATTTTTGTTTACATCCTGTGTATACATTTCAAAGACTTTTTCTATTTTTAATTCATATTTTGAAAAAAAGTCTTCTTCGAACCAATTTACTAGACCAGTTATCAATATGGTTTATTAGGAGAAGCTGGGTCGATGGAGCAGTTACATACTCTCAGAATGTTTTGTTATCCGGTAATAGGACCCTTAATAATTCAAGGACAATTACTTTGCTTATCTCTCTGTTAACATAATTATTCTTTAAGACCGTCGACTTATTTCTCGCAAAGTATTGATTTCCTAGACTATCCGAAAATCTTTTGATATATTGTTTTTTATGCGTATCACTTTTTACCCTTGCGACGAGAATATCGGGGTCATATTAATTTCCCTATCTGTACGTCTGACCATGGATATAGTCAAGCTCGATAATGCGACAGCGTCACCCACAATGATTGGATTGTTATGATTGGAAAAAGGGTAAGGTAATGAACAGTGATCGACCTCATAATTCATATGAAGATGACAAATAAATAGATGGACAAACACGGACCCCTGGACACACTAGAGGTGGGATCAGGTGCCTAGGAGGAGTAAATATCCCCTATTATCCGGTCACACCTACCATGCCATGGGCTCTATGTCACGATCAGGTAATCGGAGCATATTTTCAGTAACTCTCACGATTCATTTATCTGGACCATTTGTTTTGGAACAAAGGCAATCAGATTAGTGAGGCTCAGCCGTATGCAGTTTGCGCAACTATCTTCTGATCCTTTGGAACGACTGCTTTTGTTTGGTTGATATTTCTTCACATAATACAAGTGTGCATTTCTAAAGCATTTGTTTTTCAAATATTGTCAAAAAGACGCTAGTTTGCCTTATCAATGTATTCATACTTGTTGCATATAAGGAATACTGCAGTCGTTGTAATCAGTTGTGATTTTAGACATTCTTCGTTTCTGGTTTCTATCTGTAATTAATGATACCTTTGAAAAATTGTCAGTTCTGTGGTCCCAACTTTATAACCCACATTGTCATCAAAAGTGTATAATAAGACTATATGTTAATACAATCTATGTCATCTCTAAAATAATCGACCCTAGAAACTGATGATCATGTTCCTACTTTTTGATTTACCGAGGGAATATCAAAAAGTAGGAACATGATCATTTGTCATACCCCTACTTTTTGGTTAAACCCCCATAAATCAAAAGGTAGGAACATGATAGAGTGGCTGTGAATCTGCAAGCGTTTTTAGATCCCTATGGCGTTATAAAGCATTACAACCATATTTCCATTTGAACTCTGTTTTACTTATAAGTGTTCTCAAGTCTGTCTGTTCTCTGTTTCTCTGTTTTACTTATAAGTGTTTTTCAGCTTCCTGTATAGGGTCACAGAGTTATAGTCAGCTATGAAAGGGGCCTCCGTGGCCGAGTGGTTAGCGTGTTCGGAATGGGAGGGTCCGGGGTTCGAATCCGCGTAGCGCCACTCCGTGGTTGGCCGTCCCTGTCCTTCGGATGAGACAGTAAAAACCGATGCCCAGTGTCACAGTAGGTGTTGGCACGTTAAAGAACCCTCCCTGCTCTACGGCCACAAGTGCCGAGCATAGGCAAAATTTATTGCCCTTCACCGGCACACGGTGACGTCTCCATATGAGTGAAATATTCTGGAATGGGACGTTAACCAATAACACAACAACTTATGAAATATCGGTGTTACAGGTGATGAAGGATATGTTCCCTTTGCCGTACACCTAATCCGGCCGTCTTTTATCGATTACGACCGCCATCGGATTAGATTTATTCCCGGAAATAGGTGACACGACGGACGCCCCTGCGTGGGACAGGAAATACTCACTCTTCCGGAGCTCATGGACTTACTCCTGCTTTTTAGTTAGATTCATTTTACTCTATTTTTTCATTTTGTTTTAGTTTTATGGGCTATTGTGTGGATTTCTGTTTGCCCTATTGTCTCGTTTTGATTTGGCCTTGGTATTTTCTGTCGTTTGACTTTTGAATGCCCCCTTGGAATCCCTAATTATTCCCTTTTTCCACTCACAGGCACCCATTTTGCAATCAGTTTAGTTTCAGTTTAAAAGCACGTCTTCTCCGTGGTGAACTAACTCTCCCATCTACGCCTGGCTTTTTCTGAAGTCTTTCGAATTCTGCGAGGAGTTTTAAAGAAATCAATTACATGATTAAGGCGCATTCAAATGTGTTCTTGATAAAAATAACTACATTAATAATAGTAGAAAGAGACTTCTTTTGAACTACATCGTCTCGACGGTATCACTCGCTGTAAATTCTTCATGCCGTTGGGCACGCAAAGATTTATTTCTTTTCTTTAACAAAAATAGTTCAGTGGAAGTTATTTAACTTAACAAGATGAAATTTCATCGTTTCAGCTTAAAATAGAAACATATCTGTAATTCGAGTACCCGGTTATTTCGTGGGTCAGTGAAGATAACGAAAATAGCTCTTTAATGACAAATGCAGTTATGTGTTGATACTCATCACTGAAATGAACACCTAAATATTTCACACTTAAAAATTGCCATCATAGTGCAAGGTGTAATTATATTATTTTAAACTGTATACGTTTTATTTCTGCCGTTTTGTATTTATTTGATCTTTGCATGGCTTAAGACACATGCCGTGACAAGTTTTAGAATGTTTTCGTTAAAAGCATCTTATCTACAGCATTATGGCAAAATTCATATTATTGCTTTTTGTAGTACAATTGGCGCTGTAAAAAGAAAGGTTTATTACCTCTCAATTAAACATGCTCTAGTAGCAACGATTTATTAAACCTCCCCTTTTTGTCGCCTCAGAGGAAAAACACACATGCAGAACACGTTAGAAATTAGATTAAACTATTTGACGGTTTATACTCTCATGCCGTTTGTAAATACAAAATCATACGTAACAACGTTTCACATCGTTAGAGAATCAATTAAGCTAAAAGATTTGTTTACTGTGATTTGAAAAATATCAATTTTCCATGATGTGATATCATATTAGGTCCCAAATCAACACATCCATTAACTGTTACAGTGGAATAGCGGTTAATTTCATGGATATAAAAAGATTTTTGTGTTTTCTAATGTAACCTTTAAAACCGCCACGTATCACTGCTGGAGTTTATCTTTTTTCATGCATTTTGCTCCAGTCAATTTAAAAATACCTTTCCCATAATTTGCAGAGTGGATTTTATCGAAGGATATTTTTTTTTTTTTTTGAAGAAATGATTGTACAAGCATGCACAAGTTTTAGCTGAGACTGTGGTAGTATAAGTTAGCATTGCAGACTATAAAAGAAAACAAAAATAGGGTAAACTATAGTGGCAAAACTCCCATCAGAAGCGTTGATAAAAGTTGTACTCAGGATTGTTGTGGAATAAGTTGTTACCAATACAACTACTCTAATGTGGCAAAACCTGATTTAGTGACTACCTGTATATAAAGACATCCCGGTTACAAAGGTTTGCCCTACCCAAAAATGAAATTGTGTGCAAATCAATGTTTTCTTGTGTGTCTTAGAATATCGCTATGTACAACTTTCATTGCAGTTATTCTGCAAAGAAAATAGAAATGTTCTCACACATGAAAGGTGGTCTCTTAACACATGTGATTTATTTAGGAAAAACACTTTTGGGAGCTAAAGTAAAGGTCATATAAGGCACATAGTCCTTCTATACAGCTTGTTGCTGAGACAGATTAAGCTGTATACGCACACAAAACAGAAAGTAAAAAAATATGTACCCACACCCGTAACGTATACATAGGTAACGTATACATAGACATATACAACCACAGAAACTACAAAACTATGTCTACAAAAAAAAAAAAAGAAACAAAACAAAACACAACATCCACAAACACAACACATGCACATGTAAACAAAACAAGTATAGACAACACACATAAATATTCACACACTTACAGGCACATACATATACACACACACCAACACGCTTGTATACCCGCGACGCTGTATACACAGTATCAGCATACAAGTGCACTTTGCTACTCAGATGCATTTATCAAAGTAATTATGTGCAAAGCACTAGATAAGTCGTCGAATTTTATATCAAATAAATAAATACATTAAGTAAACAACAGGTGTCCTCAATTTAGAAGTCTAAGCATAACAAATCGTAAAGGATTTTTATTGGCATCAACATTTATTAGCAGAATTGCATCATTTTAGACCTATCCAATTATAAGGTTTGCAAATAAATGTCGGATAGCAGTTTGTGAATTGTATTATCTCTCGAACTAAGTTTGACGAGCATTTATTCATATCATTCCAGTGTCTGGGTTTAGTTACAAAGAAGACACAAAAGCTAAAGAGGGGAAGACATGCATACACACACGAAACAACGACTTTAATATGCACTCAATAACATTCTGATATGCGTTCAGCGCTGGTACGGATCATTGATTTTGGGTGTCGGGCGCTCGGCCTACCTGTAAATATATACATTATTGTATATGAACAGCAATGATTATGTATATATATTTATCCAGTGTTAAATAATACGATTTGCTTTATGTTTACTCATTAGTTGTTATACTGGCATTGTTGAGACGTTAGCATTTCTGCCGCACTTGTAAGATAAGCAAGGGAATACGTGTTCTGCATAGCTGCAGCATTCCAGGTAAATCAATGATTTCTTCTTCTGTTCTTCTTCTTCTTCTTCTCTATTTCTTTCTCTCTCTCCTCTATGCATAGACAAATATCTTTTTCGACTTATTATCTGTACATGTATTTCTATATTTAGCTTACATGGTTTTCGGTATTTTGATTGACGATTTTTGCATGCCCCCCTTGGTATCTTCTACTTCTTTTTCAGTAGAGAAGACGTCATTTTCATATTGCTATCTTTGCTCTGTCTTCCTTATCATTATTTCTGCACAAAATGTATCCTCTAAAGTATGACTTTCTCTTTTTCTCTTCTCCCTATCCACTCCTCCTTTCTCTTTAAATGGCATTTTCTATAAAATGAAAGAACCTGGTATCTATGTACATTAAATGTAGGAAATAATGGTTAATGGGATAGTAAAATTAATGTTACATCAACAGTTACCGTTAAAATATTATTTTGTTGTTGGAGATATGTTATATGAATCACACGCGCCAAAAATAATAACAGACTATCTGGCAAGCTTCGAGATATAACCTACAAGAGGTTTAGCGATTTTTCCATTGTTGTTACCTACACAAGACTTCGTTTGTATTGGCGGAACAAACGCTTTATTCATATAGACATGCTTCCCTATTATGAATTCTTCTTTTGATATCGCCGCAATCATTGGAACATGCTCCCGGTATATGTTAAAGAAAAGTGCATATGTTGTATGTTACTGTAAGACATTAGAAACGCTTTTAATTTAGAACTGCAATATTTCTGTGATTTCTCGGAAAAATAAAACCCCTGAGAGTTGTTCTATTAGACTTTGAAACTATCCACTACTAAGTGGCTTGTTCTAAATGATAAATTGAACACGGGGAAGTCTTGTTGTTCAGAACGGCATTTTGAAGATATCCTGCTAAGCACTTGTTTGCTTTGAAGATTATAATAACTATTTGTATACTTGCATATTCAATTTCAAATATGAACAGGGAAATTTTTATGATATATTGTACAACTTATTCATTCCTTTGTGATGTCATTACTCCACCTTCTA
The DNA here is from genome assembly GCA_016161895.1 of Pinna nobilis. NCBI lineage: Eukaryota > Metazoa > Mollusca > Bivalvia > Pterioida > Pinnidae > Pinna > Pinna nobilis. Next base: position 8,561 of record JACSZP010030987.1, read on the forward strand.
TATCTCCACTTTCACTGTGACTGGGTCAACAGAAGACGTGGCATCTGATCCCACTTCGGAATTTTGAGAGGATCGTGCTTGTCCATTGTACTGAGGATTGTTTATTGTAGCCTTTGAGAATCTTTTACTTAATTTAAGTACATCGATGTAAATCGTGTCATTGTTTCAGTGAAATATTGTGGACTGTCGTCCCTGGTCGTCTTTATGAACAATCTTCTAGAGGGAGCTAGGTATCATTTACAGGTAAATCCGGTTTTATTGGCGAGAATTTTATTTTCGCGTTACTACGCGAGAGCACCTACTCGCGAAAATTAATTTCTCGTTTGGTATACAAACCTGAAATAAAATGCACAATATAACATAAACTTAGCGCAATTAACAAGCAAACATGCGAAAGTAAAGTGTCGCGAATAAATGCTTGGCTACCCTACCGATTCGCCAAAATAAAGCTCTGCGAAAACTTCCGGATTTAAAGTATTTATGCCCAAAAAGGGGACACTATTTATTATACCAAATAACAGAAGTTTCTTTCCATAACATTCTGCTCGACTTTTTTTGTTGACCGTTAAATCTGCGTTAAATCTGTGCCTGTCACTTTGGCGCTAACAACAACCCCCCCCCCCCCCTAAAAAATTGCCAGGTTGAGTACCGCAAAGAATCATAAGTATTCTGACGAAACACGGAATATTGCAACATTCAACGGCAACATTTCCGTCACAGTAAATAGATTTACATCATATGATAGGGTATTGACCAATAATTAATCAGAAAATTTATATGAGGTATAATAAATTTGATCAGGTATTCCCGTGAGAGACAATTGAACATTGATTTTTAGGAAATCGTTATCGTATCTGGTTGTAATTATAATTTACTAGTAAAGAGAAATACACGTAGGACCAGCTTTCACACTTACTTAAAATTAAATTATCCATCTTGTCGTAAAAAGCTGATTATCCTCGTCCAAATAAAGTGTTGAATCCTTGAATTAAGAGAGCGTTTATTACCAAGAATACCCTCGGTAATACTGACTACATAGATGCATTCAAACACATAAACATATGATGATGATGATAAGAAAAAAGATAATAATGAAAAAAAGGAATAAAAAGGAATAAATTATAAAAAATAGATAAATAAATAAATAGATAAATAAATAATTTTAAAAAATAAAGTAATAATAATAATAATAATAATAATAACGGTAATAATACTAATATTTTCTTCCGACTGTAAGGTTGTGAGTTCGAAACCGTGCCGCCTTACAGTGAGCTTTCTCTGTCCTTCGGATGAGACAAAACCAACGTTCCGTTTCTCTGGATGTGTCGGTACGTTAAAATCCCTGCCTGTTCATTAACAATAAGTGACGAGCACAGACCAAGGTACTCGCATTTTACCGGTATTTTCTCCATATAAGTGAAAGATTCTTGAGTGATACGCTAAACAACAAAACAAGAAACAAATAATACCATGTTCAGAATGGTAGTCATTAATGAAATGGAAACCATTTTCACTTTTGCATTGACTAGGTAAACAGCAACAACAACAACAACAACAACAACGACAACAACAGGAACAATTTAGTCGGTTTCCATAACACTCACAATTGATCAAAACACGATGTCTCGTCATAATAATCGCCCAATTCTTCACAGCTGAAAAATGTGATCGACAACGGCTGATAAGCCAGGACTACGTGTGTTGAACCGTACGTCTGTGTAATGAAGATAAACATAAATAGGTAAACAAAAGATTGACGTGATATCATATTCATGGGCGAATAGTTTTAAAGTCGAAGAACGTTTAGTTTCTGTAAATGGACAAATTGGAGGTATTTTAAACTTCATAATACCTCAAGTAAACGTTTGATGTCGAGTTACAAATGATGACGCACGTTGATGGGTGTGTTATCTATTTTGATTTGAATAAACGATTGCTAAAGAAGACAATATTTGTTACTCAAGATTACATAATTTGTTATCTCCATGAGGTAGTTTGATTGTTTATTTAGTAAGTCTATTCTTTTTCTACGAAAAAAAAAGAAGAATCGAATGCAACTAAAGGACCAACAGGAAGTTCGAGTACAAAACAAGATAACACGAAACGTGTAATTAGGTTGTTGTTGTTGTTGTATTGTTGTTTAACGTCCAACTCAAGAATATTTCACTTATATGGAGAAGTCACCATGTGCCAGTCAAGGGCGATAAATTTTGCCTATGCTCGGCACTGCTGACCGTAGAGCAGGGAGGGTTCTTTAACGTGCCAACACCCACTGTGACACGGGACCTCAGTTTTTACTGTCATATAATTAGATAAATCAGACAGATCTTCTATGTTTAGCGTCCACATGGTGTATAGGTCTGACGTACATTGATAAAAAATAAATAAACAAATAAATTTAAAAAATGCAAATTAAAAGAAATGCAATGAGATTGAAGTATTATGTTTCATCTGGACTCGGGTTCGTAACGTCGATAAAACAGCAATGTAAATATTTTCACCAAACATAACATGTTTTATTTTTATAAAAAGCTCACATGGGCACGTGTTCTCCACGGTATTCCAGCTTAAAAATGGATGGATATTTGAAGTGTTAAATGTGCTAGAAAATGTATATTTTATGTGAATTGTTAACATTACCAATAGATACGTTGGTGCGGCTTGTTCATTCTGATATTCAAGGGATTATACTGCTTTAAAGGAACAAAATGGCAAAAGGACAGAACAATGGTTTGTGTAAACATATCATTTCTTATGAAAACCTGGTCAATGACTTTTTAAACGGCTTCATATGTGAATAAACTTCTCAGGCTTATTATCGACCAAAGGTTTCTTAAAATGACGATATATATATATATATATATATATATATATATATGTTTATATTGATTAACTTGGAAAAGAAAATAGAGAAGCACTAGTTACTATACAAAGTGCAAAATGTTTTAACCATTCATATTTGTTTCACAAGATAATAACAATTAAGTAGGACGATTCTTAACTCCCCCACTACTCACTTCCGTTTACTCCTGTACTGCCTTCCGGTTCCTGAGAGGTAGTCTTCGCAGGTAATCAACAGTGTGCCGTGCTGATTATTTCAATATTGAGTTATAATCGATTAAAGGTAATAATGTTCTATTGACTTCATTAAGGGAAAAGAAAATTGCACCTCGCGTGCGTGTACTAGGTTGGGAAAAGTAACTGTTGTATCAACTTAAGCGGGATACGGAGATATTCTGAAATGGATGCTACATAAGGGGAAACCTTAACAGCTGGGAAATGTATAGGTAACATGGGTT